>VMDR010005992.1:0-47985 GCA_007922815.1 Macrotus californicus
CTTGAGCCTACAATGTTGGATAATACTTCTATTTATAATTCATTGCTATAGCTTTCGGACTAATACTTAAAATCAAATAAATGCAAGATTGGCCACTCCAACACTAATACACAGTTGCTTGGATTCAGATCTGATTTACCTTATTCACTGCACCTGCTAATTACCACATTATCCATTTCATCATTTATTTATTTTTCTCATCAACTTGGCTATATGTGCAACCCTCACGTTTTTTTAATGCACACGACTTCATGTCGTTTGTTTTCTTTTTATACGCTCAGTAAAACTTTGCCTCCTGAAGCTGAGTGCTTTATTCCGCTCCTATATTTAGTCTGTCTTTTGTTCCTGTGTAATTGTGTGTAAAGATTTCTAGGAACACAATGACTCTCTGATACGTGCTGAATTACCAGAGGAACTCCAGCTGTAAACTGGGCAGAAGGAGGAGAATGCCTGGACTCCAGGGGCCACCAGTGACTGAGGCTCAGAGAGCTGAATGCAGTGGACGGTGCATAGATCCTGGAGCCACAATACCTGGATTTCAGACCGGATACAAAAGAGACTTCATAATAGCTGATTTTGTTCATTAGGCTGAAGTGCTTCAGGTGAATTCGTGGTGGGAACCTCATTAAAGGCCAATAATGAAAGAGGCTCTTGTATTGATATTTTAAAATAAGTGATGGGTTTATTTCTTTTGTCTTGATCATGATGTGGCCTTGCATTAGTTGATGGATTCTTCCCATGTCTTTTGTTAGTGCTAAATGAAAATAATTCCAGAAAAGCACCTTATTAGCGTTATTTTTTTAAAAAAATCCTTGACAAGCTTCCAGAAGCCACTTTATATCCTCCCATTTCTTTTTATAAAGAAGAAATTAAATTACCTTTTGGGATTCTACGTGGGGCTTTTTCCTATTTTATATAAGACCCTGCACGCATGGAATGGAAGTGATTTCATCAAGGGTTGTTTGAGGCACCGTGTAGGTACGAGGTTTATTTGCACTATTATCTGCACCTTGTGTGTTTAAAGTATCTGCTTATTGTTCTGAACACGGGCAGTGCCTTAGTGAGGGGGGCACGTCATGTATCGTTTATGATATTTAAATGTCAAACACTCGCTCGTCCAGCTAGAGCCCAGCTGTATATAACCGCTCCCTTTAAGTCGGTCTAATCTGTGCCTCACTTGGAAATGCCAATTAAAGAAGGACTCCGATCTCATTCGAAAGGCTCAGTGACAATGTCGTGATATTCACATTTACTTGTCAGATTGTGTTTCTCCGCCACATTTTGATGTTTTAATTACACTCTGGTGTGCCTTGGCAGGATATTTACCTATGGAGACAGTCTTCTAAAGCACTCGCTCCACGATTGTATGTTCATTAACACATGGTAGGGCTGTGAATGCTAGCAGGTATTATTCCATCATTGGTTGAATACATTTGTAATCCACTTGTTGTTGTCACTCTGTTCCAAGCAAGAGCTAGCCAAAGCACTGTGAAAGCAAGGTTGGTAGCCATTCACCCAGTGGGTTTTCTTTTTATGTGCACCTGGACATTTTTTTCATTGCCTTTTTAGAGGAAAGAGGAAGGGAGAGAGAGAAACATCAATACGAGAGAGAAACATCAGTTGGTTGCCTCTGGGGATCACATGTGCCCCCCCACCCCTGGACCTGGAATCATATGCACCCTGACCTGGGATGAAACCCACAACCTTTTGGTTATGGGATGATTCTCCAACCAACTGGGCCACGTGGGCCAGGGCTCGTACCAACAGATTTTTGGTTTATTTGGCTCAGTCATTGTATTGTTGTGAAGCAATCTTCAGTCCTAGGGAAATACTCTCTTACTGTATGTTTAACTTCTCCTGGTGTTACTAGGCTAATGCTGGCATAAGAAAGAATTGTGTGTGTGTGTGTGTGTGTGTGTGTGTGTGTGTGTGTGTGTGTGTGTAGTTTTTTTTTTCTTTTCCGTAGGGGAGAAAACCTTCAGTAACAGTAACAACAACAAAACCTAAACAATTCCTAAATTGTTTAGCATAGTAGAGCACCATTACTATTACCTTCGGTTTATAAACATTTTGCAGTATAAGAATCGCCAACCACAGAGAATCTGAAAACAAGTGAAATGTGGGTGGACAGGTGGGAAGGCCGGTGTTTGTTTTCCATAGAAGGAGGCGTTTCTGTGCCGCGTTATTCTGCCAACATCTCTTATTGAAATGACCTTTGTGTACTGAGAAATCTGAAAGGCTGCATTGAGAGCTGAGTCATCTTCTACAAATACATTAATGTTTATTTACCTGGGAATAATTAGGCAGTTGTAATTTTGGAGAAAGTCGTTTTGGGTAGACCAGGTTAAATGCTGATTTCACACATATATTCATTGTCCCAATAACTAAACTATTTTGCCTAGAATAAGAAGTTCTATATTTTCCATTGCATGGAATTTCTGTTACATACGGAAAATCATTATCATTTCTCCTCATCTCGCTTTCATATTTTGATTTTTTTTCCTAATGCTCCTTTTCACTGGTTTCTTCAAAAAGTGGTGTTTTTTCAACTACAAATTGTATATCCAGAGACACCACGTGTAGGGGCAATAGGAGATGTCAAATTTTTGAACTGTTTTAAGGAGCTGAACGAAATGTTGTCATTAATATTTGATACTCCAAAACAGTTGACGTGAAGTCTTCACTTGCAGTCAGAAAGGTAAGTGGAATCGGGCCTGGGTGACTTGTGTGTATAATTTTAGAGGCTTCTCTAAAACTCAAGCAGAGAACAAAGTTCTCAGTATGCACATGTCATTGTGAGGGGCCTGCCAGTGGATGCTAGAAATAGATTCTCTCGCAAAGGTGGCCTGTTGCTTGATAGAAGACGAAACTTTGAATGACTCCTGGATTTGAAGTATTCCCATCGGGTTGTCATCCCTGCACTTAATATCCTTTCATACTCTTGACACCTGAACTGACAGCCCTAACCTGTTATCACTTGGTAGTGCAGCTCCATGACATGGAATGTACAGCTAATTACAATGCACTTCACGGCAGTGTGGGACAGACAGCTGGGTGCTGGCAGAAGACCCATCCAAGCAAGAAGGTACTAGATGCATTTATGAGCTGCTTGCCATGGCAATCACAGTAGAAGAATGCTTGTGTGTGTGTGTGTGTGTGTGTGTGTGTGTGTGTGTGTGGTGTGAGTGACACATAGAGTTCATTCTTATATTATTTATTAATTATTGTTATTACTTTCCTTATGAACTATTGTAAGCCTACCTTGGCTCATCCTGTACTTATTATACATACATATATACATGTAGACACATAACCCAAACATATTTGTATGGCATTTTTTATTTGCTTCTCTAGCTCGCAGCAAAAACGTGGGTGAAAAATATGATCAGTACCTAAATGTACTCAGTACACAGCCCACAGAAGTGACACATTTGGCAGGGGCTGGCACTGTAAATCTGACAGTCTTCTATTAACTATTTAACTATGATTGTCTCGGCCATGATTCTAAAACAAGCCAATGAATACTGATAATGCAGGTCAAACCAATCATTGTGACACTAAGTAGACCAGAAGTTGATTATTTTATTGAAGGCAGAAGGATTTATACGTGGATATTTATTTCTCTTATGACCTCATTCTTCCTTTTTTGTCCTAAAAAAAGGATGGAAATACGATGACTAATTGTGTTTGTGGAAGGAGTGTTAATTCTTAAAGATCTGGCATAGGGATATGAAAGGACAATGTCCATATTGCATTTTGTGGCTTTACTCAAGTTTACATCATGAACATGAGTTTGTGTTTCTAATCGTCCATTTATGTAGTATGTTTCATACCACAAGCATGCAATATCTGAGTTGTATAATACATACACAATAAACATGATAGTAATGCTCTAGTTTCATTAACATGAGCTGAGTATCAACAATACTGAGGCATCGTGCAGTTAGGACCTTCCATGCTATAGGGTCTGACAAGTAGGAATTGTGTCCACCCACCTGTGTATCTCTTCCATGATATGGTGAAAAGGGAAAAGAAGTAGAATTGTACCTCAGCTAAGATAAAATATCACCTCTTAAACACAGATACACCATGGGAAGGATGACAACCATTTTATTCCTGTCTTCCCTCATTTACCCAGAATAATCTCCCAGAACTTCCGAGGCGCTGGGAAACGTGATCTACCTCCATGTCATGCTGTCTAACTCCCTGCCAAATTGTAAGGGCCGGAGAGTGATTCAGAGAATGAGACGTTCATTTACGGTGCTTGGTTAATGAGAGTGGCAGACGGAATTGCAGGTGTATAATATTGGGGTTATATTTTAAAACTGAAAATAATTTAAATGTCTGGAGTGTACAACTTGACTCTCCTAAGTTATTACTTTCCCATCGGAGAAGTAACCCATCATTAAATTTTCATACAAGGAGGAAGGCATTTGCCGGCAGTCACACACAACTCGTCATCGTACCTGCTCATCTGCTCATCTCAAATACACATCTCCTCCAATTTGGGGCCTCGTTTTCTTTACAAACGTAGCTTGTGAAGCTTCCTCTTTGCCATTTTATGCAAGTAAATGATGATCTTCTGAATCAGGAAAATAATTGTCAAGAGTGAAAAGATATTTTTATTGATGTGAAGCTCAGATTGTGGTTTAGCCCAAAGCAATACACGCATTTCCCTTTAATAATTATAGCTTATTATGTGTGTAAATAGTGCTGAGATGGTGCTTAGTCCATACTGCTTACAGACCAAAGCCATCTAAAGAAAAATGTCTCGAGTCATTGTAGTTTTCTACTGAAGGCAAGGTAACTGAACCTATTCGGGCTTAATGTTCCATTTTGTGTTCTGGCTAGGCACGTCTGAGAAGGATTGATAGTCATTTTTTTTATTGCTGTTGTTGTTGTTTTAATTTAGTACATCTCATAACTTCCATTCCTAAGACATTGAATGCACAAGACAGCCCCTTCCATCAAGAAGCTCACGATCTGTGCAACTAAATAATAAAATAGAAAAGGCTCTTTGACAAAGCAAGCACGCTTACAGTCAAGAAAAGTTAAAACGCCGTATGTTTGTTCCGGTTCTCTAATCGTTGCCCATATGTAAAATTATAGCTCTGGCACTTAATTTTTGTTTTATTGTGTAAACAGACTTAGGAGATAATTCTGTGTAACACTGGTGGGGAGAAATGGGATTTACAGCCATATGTTATAGACACATTTTATTTGACTTCTATTGTGTATAGTTACTTTCTATGCCATTTCCCTATGTGGAGTCCAATGCACATGATAATCAGATATATTAAAATGTGGATTTTGGTATTTAATATTGATGAGAGATAAAAGTGCAATTTAATTTATGCATCTGACTGCTTCCTTTACTCCATGCTCTCTTTTTTCCTTTTAGTTAAAGAAACATTGAGCAAATATCGAGTATATTCTGAAGCAGCCAGAAGAAACTTTATTTATTTTGTTTTACAAATACGATGGTAAAATGTTCATTTTGGGAGAACTTTCAGTGTAACTAATAGACAAAATCCTTCTGGTAAAAATAACCCGTGCAAGGAGACAAATTCACACCTTTCACCTCCCGGGAACACAGTTTTATCCAGTGGATTGTGTGTGTGGTTTCAAAACAGGCCATTAAAAGTTTCTGAGTGGGGGGTGGGTTTTCATGCTGTAACACATGGCGTGTTCTTTTTTTGTGATTTGGTCACAGTTGGCTGAAAGTCAATTACTTTGAATTTGGGCAACTTCTGTTTGTAACACATCTAGACAGGGTGGATGTGAAGAATGATTACAATATGCAGAATGTCTCTAAACATGCTCACAGTTGAGCTCACTTTGGTATTTTAGATTTGTAGGGAATGAAGGGCAGAAATGATTATATATTTCCAACGCACATACAGCCAATCTCTGAAAAATCTGAAGCTCTTTCCATCTCTGAAACGATCTGGTGGTACCCATGTCAGTCCAAGAGGCAGTTCACACAGTGGGCTGGAGGTATCTAAATGTTATCCCCTATGTGGGCAGGGGTGCTGATGAGTGGTGTTGAAACTAGAGCAGCAAAGGGGTAGGAGGATATTAAAGATGAAGACCCCTCTGTCTTTGTAGGGCCATGGACAACAAATGAAGAAGCAAGAGCCAGCAAAGCACAATGATGGATGTGGTGCAGTTTGTCACTCAGAATGCCTGAAACGGTGAATGAGACAGTCAAACCCTGCTCTCACTTACCTCATTTGTCCTAATAGATCTATGACAGACATTGACTCTCTGGCTCCAATTTTGCCAACCAAAACCTTTCAATCCGCTGGCTGGTGGTACTAAGCTAGGCTGTGGGAATATGACTGAATGCTGTGTTTTTATGTGTAAGTAAAATTTCTTTTTACTTTGTAATGGGTTTTGGTATTTGCGATTTAGGTGGCTTCCTCCAGCTGGTGACATAAAGAGGCAGGAAGAGTTTCGTCCAGACAAATGATCAAAGGAACTTTCTTCTGTTTTTAATTGCTGTCTCACCTTTTCAGGTCTTGAAAGATACTGCTGAAGGAATAATAAAGAAGAGATTGCTCACTTGATAGAGAGATTTATTCTCTAATGCTATCAGCTGTCAAATTCACAGTCTCTGAACTTAAGTGTGTTTTTGTTAACGGGTTTTTCTTAAACTTATAAATCTGTCAATTGTGTATGAACTCTGTTTCTACCCTAAGGCAACCTATTTAGTGGATGAAATATAATATTCACTAAATAAGCTGCCCACCACAATGCAAAGTGCCCCACTAGTCCCCGGCATATGCCCTTTGTCCAGCCACGGTGGTCGGCTTAGGACCAAGCATGCTTTGCCCAAGACCCCTAATTTATGCATCCCTCTATTGCTTCCTCCTAATTGAATCCTACTTGCACTTCAAAGTCCAGCTGAAACCCTGCCCTCCTTGAAGCCTTGCCTAACACCCCAGTCCAAAAAGCCACCATTCCTAGACCACCCAGTATTTTCATGCCTGTGCTAGCGTCTTGTATTTCCTGGGAGAAAGCTGGTGAGGAGGAAGTGCTGAGCTGTGTCTATTGATTCTTGCTTTAGCGAGTCATGAGTATGTTCTGCCACTTACAAGTTGTGGGACCCGGGCAGGTTATCTACCTTCTCTGAGTCCTCATTTCATCTTCGGCGAAATGGGGATAATCAAGGTACAACCTTAAGGGGTTGTTTTGGAGGTTAAGTAAAATGGCATCTATAAGGGTTAGCTTGGTATGCATAGTCAGCACCAAGCAAGTGATTATCGCCCCCTGTTCTCATAGGGGGTCCTGACAGGTAGACATCTCTCTCTTTCTCTGTCCTAAGCTCCGAGGGCCCTTCCTTTGCCTCTGTAACTCGCTTCCTGGGCCCGTTTCTTCTACCGCTCACTTCTTCCACCTCTGTGACTTTCTAAACAAACTTTCTCTCAGAGTCTGAGTCTTGCTCTGAATTCTTTCTTGGCCAGAATTTAAGTACTGAGGTTGCTGAACCGAGGTCTGGCCTACCTCGTCCCCGACGCCTGGTGCTGTTTTTCTGCCACTAACAGCATTTTTTAAGTTTCATCAGTAAATCAATTTACTTAAAAGAATACGTTACAATGAATTACACTAAGTAATATTACCAGTTTTGGAGTGGTGAGCTCTAGAACGAGGAATGAAAGAAAGATGGTTAGCCATTATGTCTCTGTGTATTTGCTCTTCATATTTCTTAAATCACAAATAAAAAATACAAGATACTGCAGAGGAAAATATAATTAGAGTTTCTTTGAAATACATTAAAAGTGTGCATGGCCCAGAGAAAACTGAAGCCTGGCTCACTTGGCTTAAAATGTGGACATGATATAAAATTGGTGTCCAACTTTAGCAGTTGGCCAAGTGCCCTCACCGCATATCACTGCCTTCTTTGGTTGCCATCTCCCCCCAAGCCCTAAGCTTCCCACACACCTAAGACTGTTGCTGGGGAGAGAACTGCTGTTGTCTTGGTGTGAGTGAGGCCTGGCATGATGTGCTCGGGTTTGGGAGAAGAGAAAGACGGGAGGTGAGACTGGAAAATGGGGTGCTAAAGCACACCCACTGCCTCTATTCTCTCTCTCGCTGTCTCTCAGTATACAATGACATCATCCTCCCTCCTCAAGGAAGCTAATGTGACACAGTGACTCTGGTGAAGGGACCTAGCAGTATATTGGGGGCCCAACAGACCGAATGTTGCATCAGTCCAGCTGAGTGCCATGGAGAGAAGGGAAGGCATGGTAGTCCCTCCAGGTCTGGAGACGTCAACTCAACCAGGATGCAGAGTTTTTTTTTTTTAAGAAAACTGCCTCCGAGGAATCAGACCTGTAAGTTGGCAAATTCTGAGATGAGAGAGTACTGTCACCCCCTGTCAATGCCCCAAGCATTGGGTTAGGAGCTATAAGAGGGGATAACCCAAAGCTACTGGCCTGGGTAAATAAAGAATGAAACCAGATGGGCCAGGCATGGGGATGTTGAACATTTAGCTGATTCCTCCCTCAGAGCTCTGTGCAGGCCCAGCAGTTGCCCTGGATACTCTCCTGGGTTGATATTAGGCCTAAGGCAAGGGGAAGGCAGAACACCAGAGAGCAGAATAAAAAGATAAAGAGCAGAGAGCCTAAAGTATGGCCCAAGAGAAACTTTCTGCAGGGACAGGTTTCTCAGGGTCCTCATGCTCCCCTGAGTCTGAACTTGAGGGTCCACCAAGGTTGACATCCTGCGGGAGCACCCTACAGTAGATGCCATCCTGCTCAATACCTGCTGAAGCAGGCCCTGGATGCTAGCATGCAATGTGGCCTCCTTATCGGGCCCACCAATGCCAAGGCCAGCAGGGCCACCAGCAGCTTCACATTAGTTCCCAAGAACACACACACACAAAATCCAGCTCAGGAAGATGCCTATCATGTTGTCCTCCTGGAGACCTGGTGAGACCAAGGAGGAGTCCTCTAAGAAAGGGGGTCGGATCAAGGACAGAGAAGCAAGAGTGGGCAAGGCCAGGAAGGCCCCCTAACCACCCAACAAGACCACAAAGGCCCCTCCTAGTGCCAGTGGGCCCTGTGGGAAGTTAAAGGCAGAAAGAACAGCCCGACAGATGCCAAGTTCAAAACCCACAGTCCCAAGGGCAAAACCCAAGGGCGAGAATGGGGGCAGCTTTCCCAGCCCCTAAAAAGAAGACTGCAAACAAAGTCCCTGAAGAGGCTGCTGCCCATGATGCTGGGGAAGGGTTGAAAGCCAAGGATGCTGATGCTCCTTCTAAGTACAGTTGGTCCAAGACAGTACCTGAACCACTGGCCAGGAAGACAGAGGCTCCCACAGGCCCAAGAAGGCCTGGCATTCCCACCAAGGCCTTGTCATCCAAGGGGACCAGTAAGAAGGCAGAAGCCAAGAGCTAGTGATGAGGTGAGGAGAGAGAGTAAGATTCTGTTGCAGTGTTTATTCCCCCAACAAACCATCACTCTATGTTACTGTGACCTGTTTTTCAATAAAGAATTTGTCATCCTCAAAAAAAAAAGTACAGGCACAATTTTGTAGCTTGTACTTAGTGAAAGGGTCTCCAAAAAAAATTGGGTTACTTAGTTGTTTGGTCATCAGAACTATCAATTGTGTTTTATGTTTTTTCCTTTTTTGGTAACTGTGTGGTTGGTTGGCATATCAAAGTAAGTAGCCCCTACTTTATGAAGAAAACAAAGTACAAATTTGGGCCCACCCTCCTAAAAGGAGGAAAGTCACTTCCCTGATCATTCTTTCTGTATTCGGCACCCTGGAGTTCGTTTGTCAATAGATATTTGTTGAGAAATATATTAACTTCAGGTGATGCTGGCCACAGGCACCTCCTTTTTATTATAATAGGCAACCTCCAATTTTGATTTTTTATCGATGTCGATAATTTAGCTATTTTATAGGCCAGCTAGTAGGTTGAAGTTTCACAAGGAGTACAAACAGGGAAAACTGGCTCAATGTGAGAAAAGCTCTAGGTTTTGTCTGTGTGTTTTGAGTTACAGTGAAGAGAACCTGTGATGGATGCTAAGGACAGAACCCCCCTCCTTCAGCACAGAACACTGCGGTGTTGTGGACTTGAGACAGTTGACTCCTCCCTTACAAAGGGGGCTGCATCCCATCCCATCTTACAATATTAGATTGAAAAGCATGAATGAATCTTTGAATTCAATAAAATAAAACTTCAAAACAAAAGTTATCCTTAAATAAAAACTGGAACCTAAGACCCTATGTACTCTAAACATTAGGCAAAAGTAGAATGCTAGAGCATTTGGTTTCAGTACTCGGGCTATAATTTATATGCAGACAGAGTACACTGTGTAGGATTTATTATTCAAAATGTAATCAAGTCATCTTTGATAGATTGGTATTTTGAGTTTTCATAACAAAAGCTTTCCAAGACACTATTGCCTGACTCCCTTCCAACTTGGTATTTGAAACCAGATAATGGACTATCTTATAAATACAACAAACCCATCTGCACTGTGCTCCTGGGCACCTCCGTGGATCATGTGAAATGAAAGTCGTCTCCGGGGCCAGGAGGGAATGCCGAGGAAGTCCTACTGGCTCTGGCATCACTCGATGTTCACCTCCGTTTACCTGAACAGAGATTACCCTTCAAACGCCATCAAGGACGTTGGAAGTTGTTGAAATGCATTTCTGGATCACTTTTCAAAATGTCTCTGTGCAGACATCATTACTCTGCATGGACACTACCAGGGGTAGCAAAATAAGGAAACCTGTTCCAGACACGTGGGGAGGTCTTGTCTCTTGTGAAATGAATTGCCCACAAGAGATGTGAGAAAATAATCTGAGTATGACTTTTAATTGTATTGTTGCTGCTCAGCTCTGATAGGTTTCCCCTTTTTCAACTCCTAAGTTGGGAATAAATGACTACCTGATAGATTACTATAGGGCAATGTAAAAAGTAAAGGGTCCAACACAGTCCTTGGTACACAGCAGCCCCTCTATGAGTTTCAGCTCCCTTCCTGTCCTAGGGGAGAATTCATCACCTCGGTCAACTGTTCCTGCGATAGCACAATAACAAATCCTACAGCAGAAAAGCAATCAATCAAAACACATGATTAGTAGCCTTTAATGGGTCTGCTTCATTTCACATCTCAGCAAAATGTTTATTTCAAATTAATGTGTCCTGACATAAGGAGGGGGTGTTTGCAGCCAAAATATTTAATTTGCAGCTGTCTGGTGATTGATAAGTTGTCAGAGGGCCATGTGTAAATGATTGCTCTGGTGACAGGCTACTGAAAATGAGGGGTTTAAAGCAGGTTGTTAAATGTAAGACCAGTAGAGATGCCCCTACCCTGGCTCTTTGGAACTCCTTAGTCTCTCAAACTGTTGGTCAGTGAAGGAGCCCCATTGTATCTTGCTACTGGTAGGCATGTATAAAAGACAGAAGGGAAGGATCACTGGTTGGAATTAAAGTAAACATATTATCATTTAAGTTCTGCCTTTGTAAGATGGCAAAATTGGCTTTGCGTCTTTTGAGTTTGCTAGCCAGCTCAGGCAACTCTGTTTACTTTTCTTTTTCTTCCTTGTCCTCTCTTTCTTTTTTTTTCTTCATTTATTCTATTTTCCTTTCTCCTCTTTCCTTTCCTTTTCCTATTCTCATCCTATACCACTGGAACAACTTGAACACTAACTCAGCAGTGAGAAGATGTTAAAGAAAAATAGCAAATTTGGTGGCTTTGTGCTCTAAATAAATTACCTCTTACATGAGGATCTGCTCCTGATGTCATCTCATTTAAATCTTATTCTAATTAATCACCATTAAGTAGATATTAATATTTTGACTCTATAGAGGCAACAATGATGGCAGAAGCAAAACAGTGTATAATCAAGGTCACACAACTTGCAAGTGAGAGAAATAGCATTTTGAACTCGAGTCTAAGACCAAATACCATATACGTCTACTCCAACTACCCTAACTGAACGAAAGCATCTTTACTATGACTTAGAGAAAGGCTAATATCGAAAATGCTAAAGATCGATCATCCACTAGTCAGCTACAATTGAAATTTTTAGATTCATTCAAACAATGAATGTTTCTAGGAAAGAAATAATTTCTTTATTTAAGGATACTTGCCACTATTAGGATGGCTACAGATCCCTGAATATGTTGGGAACTTTAATCACAGGTTGCTTTCAGAGAGCTTGTGCAAGTTCTGAAGATGAAAATAATTAAAGTGCATTATGATTCCATGCTGAATGATTCAGCCACAACGATTTCTACATGAATATTAATCATGTTTCATGGAACAACAGATGTTAATTTTTCATATCTTCCTTTTCTGGCATAGCTATTATTGGTAAAATTAGTAAACAAAAAATGTATATTTTTTTCATTCACTTATTTACTAATTTTGGTCTTCTATTAATTCTTTTGTGTTTTATTTATCTGATGCCTTGTATTCAGCATTATGTAAATCTAATTACCACTCTCAAAAATCACTGTGTAGGAGGAAACATGTTGTTAGACTGGTGCTTTGTCAAATGTGCTATTTGAGGGCTGATCTATATTTACCAAGCTCATGTTAGAATTTGAGCTTGAAAGGGCCATTTGTGGCCAAATGATAATCCGCATTTAAAAAAATTAAGTTTTATACTCAGGTGCAATGACTTCCAGGAGTTGATGTCCATTTCTAATCCCAATTCATAATTTCATTTTAACTCCCCAAAATGAAATTCGCCCTTCGTGTATTACCTCACTTTTATGTAGTGAGGCTGCTTATTGTTCTCTTTCGCCCATTTTTATAAAACTATGAAAACAGACTCCAGCTTCATCATTGAATACAGAACACCCTTCTCTAGTGTCAGCTTATGTGACTCTGCCATGAGCTAGATTCCTTAGAGCTGCTTTGGAGTTCCTGCGTACGCCACGTTGTCTTCAGCTCTTTGTTTTCAAGGTACAATGATGATTGGTTGTAAGCAGAACTTAAGGAAAATTAGGCAGAGCTCGCGTGACCTCACGGAGGGCAAAGCCAGAACTGACGGCTTTCATATTCACATTCTCAATCCCGGAACACCCTTTCAGTTGGAAATTCGCTTCAGCCCTGTCACAGAGACTTGTCCTTAACTTAAAGTCACCCAGGCTGTGATGTGACCCTTAATCCGCATTCACTGCTGCCCTCAGCAACCACTGATAACCTAAAAGCAACTCTAAAAGCAACGGAGCTTAAGCAATAATGTCCCTGACAGCACCTGCAGACAGCCCTATCTTCTTTCTTTGTCCATAGTTTTAGATCTTAGGGGGAAAAACAACTTCATCAAAATAAGGGATACACACATACACACTCACACACACACAGACCCTGGTCTGAATAGAAATACAGATACCTAGAAGCTCTGGGTTTTATCCTTAGAAACCTTTTGGTTCAAAATCTGAGCTGTTTGATGCTCTATCATATATCAGCTATGTGCTTAAACAGGTCTGCTGATGAGAAAACCCATTTTGTCTACGGACATTATTGTCGTATCTTTTGAGTTGTTTTTTAATTACTGTCTTTAATTTGTTTAAATTTCAACACTCTTTCTTATGTTGGCCAGGAAAACAATCTTGCTCCCTTTAGATCACAGGTGGCAAACACAAGGCCCGTGGGCTGAATCCAGCCCTTCTCCTTATTTTATCTGGCCCAGCACCTTGTTTCTGTGCAGCGGCAGTGCCGAGCCCTCGCTTAACTGTTAGGGAGTAGTTACATTTATACAGTCCTAAAATTACATTTAGCCCTTTGAAGGCAACTGCGAGGCTGATGTGGCCCCTGGTGAAAATGAGTTTGACACCCCTGTTAGATGATGCTCATTGGTCCTAGTTGACTCCAATGAAGCAAAGTACTGAAGGCTGTTCTCATGCACTCCAGCATCTTCCTGGTTCTTCTGGAAATAAGCCATCTTCTGATGCTATCTTTTGTAATGGATCGTCTCATTTGAAGGTGTTTAAGCTCAACGGTCCTTCAGAAAGTTCAATTGCAACTTTTACACATTGCAGGCAGGAATAAGAGCTATCTTGTTCCTGCCTAAGAGCTATAGGCATAAAATTCCTGGAGGACAACTTGGCAATCTAGGACAATGTACTTACTCGATGACCCAGCATTTTCTCTTATAGAAACTTAGCATAAAGCAATATTGAGATGTTTGAGGTTCATACACAGTGGTGTGTAACACATTAATATTTTTTAAATAATCAAAAATTGGGTAGACAATTATCCAAAAGTAATGAGGAAACTAAATAATCAGGGGCTTCTGGCACCAAGTGGTTGACTGAGAATATATGCTCCTATCTCCTTTCTTCACTGCAGTTTATTAAAATATAGTGATATAAACCCATAACAGTAAAGAAAATTATACAGGAGGGGTTCAACAAATTTCTCAGGGTCCAACCAAAGACATAGTCAGAGGTAAATATATCAGGAGATTTCTTGAAAGGAATTAGCTTACACAACTGTTAGGCAGGTCCAAGTCCACAGGCCAGGTGGGTTGGGAAGGGCCACAGACCGGAGCTCGGGCACGGGCTGGAGCCACTGTTAACTGGTAGAGCATCTTCTTTCTCAAGGAAGCCTCAATTCTGCCCTAAGGCCTTCCAACTCATTAAATCAAGTCTTCCCAGATTATCCAGATCCTGGAGTGTAGGATTATCTACTGTGTAGAAAGAAAGGAAGGAAGAAAGGAAGAAAAGAAAGAAAAAGAAAGGAAGGAAGAAAGGAAGAGAAAGAAAGAAAGAGAGAGAAAGAAAGAAAGAAAGAAAGAAAGAAAGAAAGAAAGAAAGAAAGAAAGAAAGAAAGAGAGAAAGAAAGAAGGAAGGAAGGAAGGAAGGAAGGAAGGAAGGAAGGAAGGAAGGAAGGAAGGAAGGAAGGAAAGAAGGAAGAAAGGAAGAGAAGTCAACTGATTGGGGATTGTTAATCTCGTCTACTAATACCTCCCCTGCAACTGCTAGCAATCAGGTTTGATTGAATGACTGGAACCTATAGTCTAGGTTCCTATAAACTGACACAGAAAACTATCACATGAAAAGACAGAAATGGAGGGAAGAATGCACTCTGATAAATCAGAGTGGAGAAAGCCCCAACACATGAGGTACACTGGTGGGGTCAGAGCAGAGGGGGCACTGATGGTCACTGATGGGCAGCCTGGCAGAACCCCACGGGTGCTTTGAGGAAGGATGGGGAGTGAGGCAGAGAAGTGGGTCTTTACTGAAGATCTGCTGCTCTCTCTTCACATCTTTCTTTCTTCCTGTGCTCTTATGCAATAGCATGCAACTAATCTTCAAACCAGAGCAAAAGAAAAAAAAATAAATGAGAGTTTTTCCTCGAACATCTGGGAAGACTTAGTATAGCCAACATGGGTGATGAGAGTAAGTCCTGCCTCATTCAGCATTTAGAAGAGGCTCCTAGCCTGACAATGAGCCCAAGATCCGCTCGTACTGAACCGAAACATATGGGACAAGTGGAGTCCACATACAGAGATGCGCTGCTCAGGCAGCCCCTCTATTCCCTTGTCGTTTTATAGGTCAACCAGAATCCTCCGACACTTGAGGAAGAATAAAACATTTTTTTAAAAAGAAAGAGCCATGGGAAAACTGCACCAGAAAAAAAAAAAAACCAGAAAATTCAAGAAACAAAAGAAAACTTATAATAACTATAATTATTATATTCAGGGAGATTTGAGAAGATAATACATTATTAAAACAAGAACAAGATGCCATAAGTAAGAAAAATAGACCCCTCCCCAAAATACCATCCGAAATTAATGTATGTGGGTGAGGGGGTGAAAAAGAAGAAAACATATTATAAAAATTGTAAAAGTCTAACAGTAGGAAAATAGGAGATAAAAATATTAGCAACATTAAAATCGATCTGTGGAAAACAGTATGGAGTCTCCTCAAGAAATTAAAAATGGAGCTGCCTTATGACCAAAGAAACCTGAGACACTAGTTTGAAAGAATATATGCACCCCTATGTTCAGTGCAGCATCATCTGCAGTACCCAAGATGTGGAAGCAGCCCAAGTGCCCATTAGCAGCTGAGTGGGTGAGACAGCTGTGGTATATTGACACAATTAGAATACTACTCAGCCATAGAAAAGAAGGAAATCTTACCTTTTGTGAGAGCATGGATGGACCTGGAGAGTATTATGCTAAGAGAAATAAACTAGTCAGAAAAAGACAAATATGTGAGTTCACTTATATGTGGAATCTATGAACAAAATAAATTAACAAGCAAAACAGAAACAGACTCATAGATACAGAGGACAGACTGGCAGCTGTCAGAAGGGAGGGGTCTGGGGGGCTGGTGAAAAAGGTAAAGGAATTAAGCAAAAAAAGAAAAAAAAGGCACAGGCAACAGGATGGTGATTGGCAGAAGGAAAGAGGGGAGGTGGGAGGTAGAAGAAAGCAAAGGGGTTTCGAGGTGGTGGTAGGAGACTCGGCTTTGGGTGGGAGTGTGCGATGCTCTGTGCAGGTGATGTGTTAGAAAGTTGCACTTTTGAAACCCGTGTGGCTTTATGAGACAATGCCACCCCAATAAATGTCGTAAATTAAAAAATAATCAACCTATGACCATTAAAAGCTCCACCAAAACGGAAGAGAAAATACGGCAGGAGCCACTAGAAAAGAGATGGTGCAAGGAACTATTTAGAGCTAAAGGGAGACAAGATCTTTCCAATTAAATTCCACTCAAGGTTGAATGCGATAACATCCACAGTTAGACACATCAGTGTGAAATTTTAGAACACCAAAAATAAAGAAAATATCCCAGAAGTTTCCAGATAGAAAATTTAAGCAAAATACAGTTAATCTCTGAAGGAGGTCTGATCAGCAACAACGCATGCTTGGAGACAATGGTACAATGCCTTGAACCTACTAAAACTATGAGGGAACATTGTTTTGATAACAGCATTCTGCTAGCTGATGGTTATCTTTGGATGATGAAATGATGGGTTTGCTTATTTATTTTTGGAGTGTTTTTATATTATACCCTGATATTCTCTAGAGACTGTTGTGATATGTTTGTATGCTTTTTAAGTGTAATACATAGAAGCAACACAGAATGTAGCCTAATCAGTGCTGAATCACGCAGATTTATTACATGACTACTTTAAAATACTTTATTTCTGCTGAGCAGTGGACTAAGATGACCTCAGTCTTTTTTGGTGACAGTAGTTTTTGTTGAATCTTATGGAACTTGCTGGCTGTCTGGGCCCCCAAGCGATTTTCCATTTGTGTTGAGTGACCCAGAGACATAGCTCCCTGGCTGAGGACCTCAGCATTTATTTCTTATTTGTTTGTAGTGGTCTCCAAAGCTCTTTATTTGAACAGCCCATTGTGTACATTATCACCTTTTCTGTGAATGCTGATTTTTATCTTAGCACGTGAAACCTAAACAAATAAATTGGTTAGTCCTAAACCTGAAAAGAAACAACTTGAGTCCCTTGGTTGTCATCTTGCCGTCTCCGGGGCTCTGTAGGAGAGAAAGAAAAATTATTTACTGTAAGGATGAAGATGTCTTCATTCCTTTTGGCTCCAAAGGGACTGCTTGTTGCACTGGAAAAGGTCATTTGCAAAATTGTTTCCTTTCAGCCTAAATTAGATGATGCATGAGTGAATCCCCTAGAGTGAATGATTCACTCTTACTCTGTGGGGTTCAAGCTTTAGGCTAGATAATGACTTAATGACTGTAAGTTCCTTACTCTTGTAAGACAAGGGCATTAGGACATCAGGGTCCTATTTGGTTCACCAGAAGAAACAATGGCGCCAAGGGGAAATTCACTTCCTGGAATGATGTGGTCACAATTTAAAGGGGATGGTTTACTTACAGAGTTGCTTGATTATCATAACAAGCAGAACAATTTTACTTTAGCTGAATTGGGGAGAAGAAACATGTAGGATAATAATCAGCTATTTTAAACAGTTGGGTTGATCTATCAATCAAAATTACCCTCTAACAAAAGAAGTACTATACTTAACAAAGTCACAACATTTCTGTCATGACAACTGGCATGGTGTATTATTAAAACCAGGCTTTCACTTTGTTTTCATTTCATCTAAGACACCAAGCGCAGTTCGAGACAGGTGAAATGTTAATTGCTGGTCTGAAGATGTAGAGAATGACTAATCGAATAACGCAGTAGCTCATTGAGATTCTACATTCTACATTATGTATGGACAAATCCTAATTATGGTATTTAAGAATAAAGTTAGAAGAGGCTGGATTTCAAATAACTATTGGAAGTGGTTAAATACACATATTTAACTTGCTTTATATGCATTTTTGTGGGCATAAAAATTAAATGATACTACAGAATTCACAGAGCTAGGAAGGAAAGTCGATCAAAAGTTAATGCTCAGAACACTTAACTGAACACTGGGCACTTAGAAATAAGGAGTCCCCATGACCAAAGTATGTCTAATTTAGTGAGAAGTATATGAAAGATGTAAGAATTACCTAGAAGCAAAGGAAGATGAAGAAAACAATATGTAGTGTGGGCGAGGGATGTAAGAGCCGAGGCCGAATCACGGTGACTGGTAGGTTTCAGAGGCAGATGCACAGAGAGAGGTGTGAAGAGGAAGATGAGGAGAGGAGCAGTGTATGTGGCTGTCATAGCAATGGAATCAAATGTCCAGGTGAAGTCCATTAGAGACAACATGAGTCTTTTGTTTCATTTTAGCTGTAGTGAAGAATCATAAACGTAGACGAGACCATTCAATGCATGGAGTCCATTCCCTATGTCAAAGCTGTCTGCAGTTATCCCAGCAAGAGAATGCAGAAGGAACCTGGTTTATTTATGAGGCTTTTCCTGCTTGTATTCACAGTCTTTGTGCCTTTCAGACAAACTATTCTGGTGGTTTCATGTTCAGAATGGCCCTTTGGGGACATTTCCAGGTAGTTCAGTTGGTACTTTGTAAAGAAAATACTGTCAATGGATATGCAAATAAACCATATCAATAATATTAACCAATAAGACATATTCCTACCTTACCTTTAAAATCTAATATTGAAACTACGAGGGTATAATGAAGATAGCCCAGTTCTTTCTTGCTGATACCAACTTAGGTATCAGCAGAGCTGTATCAAAACTGCTGTCTACTTCTCTCCTGAAATTCTACACAACAAATCATTTGCTTGTATATACAGAAAAAAAGAAATTTGGGGGGACTGGATTCAATCTTTTAATTTCAGAAAGTGTCCAACAGAAATAAAGCAGAGATCATCGGATTTGAACCTCTTAAAGAGGTTTTTAAATATCCTATAATGAATATTCAAGTTCACAAGACATATTAGCTGGAAGTGGAGCAGAGGCAGTGAGAGGTGAAGGATGTAAATGGTGTAGGCAAGTCCCTTAAAATCCGTGAGCCTCAGTTTCCACAGCAGGAACAATATACTGGGAAGAATTTTTAAACTATAGAAGTTAATAAAGCATAAGGTACTATTGTTATTTTCTGCCCACACAATGAGTTTAAGACTTCTTTCTTTGTCTACTAAAATGATTCAGCTCCAGAATCTTCGAGGTCCAGTGTCTTCCAGTTTTAGAATATTTGCCTTCTGTGTTGCTTACATTAACATTAAAATCAAATTCTAATCCTGTGCATACGCTCTGTCACCAGGAAGAGTTTCTGCTTCCAAATAACAGGCCATGTCTACCTATGAGATAGTTTTCACTAAAGACTAACTTTTCTAAATGATCTGTTGACATTGACATTGCCCGTCATTGCCGCTTTTGCTCGGCTTGCTTAAGAACTGCATTTAACAAGTGGCGCCGAGAACTTCTCGTGTTAATCTGCCGAGCAGCTCCGCTCATCTGCACCTGTTAAGGTTGCAAGAAGAGTAAGCAACCTGCAATTTTCTGGTGCATCCTAATTACAAATGGAGAATGAAAATAATGTGATGCTCTCATCAGAGGCACTTAGCTTGATTGAGCGCTTGCTTTATGTTCAGCATAAAATTGCTGCAAATATTTTTACATGTCTAAAGTGGGGGATAACAAAGAAAACGCGGCAAATTCGCGGGCATCAGTGTTACCCCAGCACATTGACAGTCGTTCTATTATGTTCTGTTTGTTGCATTTGTTGGGATTATTGGCTTCCCTCCTGGGGCACTTAAAGGATGCTAGGTACCTTCTGTTCTAAAAAGAACTTGGCTTAAACATGTTGGTTTTAGTTCCTGCCCTCAAAGTAGTTCTAAGTGGGCCCTTGTCATTAGCCCCGAATATCTCAGGCACCTCTCTTCAAAGCAAACAGAGGTCCATGGGTTATAATATTAGCGTGCAGTAAGCCCTAGCTCTTATATAGATCAGGTGGCATTCTGCACCTGCAAGCCTATAGTGTCTGGCCTTTGTCTCCAGAATAAATCCCAGCCTTTAAATCCTCTGATTCTTCATGTAAGGTTCGGATCTAATCTGGATAATTCTAAAGACTGATTCCCAAACCAGCCTGCCCTTAACACCTTGCCAAGGACAAACATTAATAGTTACATCAGTTAACTTGCTGTGGATGCTTCCAGTGGCAAGATAAGTATAGATTAATAAATTATAATTTGATTAGGAGCAAAGATCAGAAATTGAGATTGTTGAATCTATGCAAAAGCAATATGTCTAAAATTCTATATAGACATTAAGATGTTGCTCTTGAGTTGGGTACTCTGAGGCATAGGCTGAAAGCAGACTAAGAAACCAGGTCCAGGCCATTTAAGGGGTCAGTCTCATGGGGCTTAGCAGAGAAGGAGCCAGATGTGAGGAAGCAGAATGAAAACTGGGCCATGAGGTAGGCCACGGAAAGATTTGAGGCAGGAGACTGGAGGAATGAGAAATTCCCCCAAGTCCCTAATTTTCAGAATATGCAGCTGATCTATAGACATCTCTGTCAGGGATGGGAAGGGAGCTGTTAAAGGTCCAAATTGCCTGGGACCCCATGGAATGCTATCTGGCCTCTTTTCAGAAATGGTTTAAGCAAATAATTTTGTTTTTAAAAAATCTATTAGAGCATTAAAAGAAGACTTTCTTTTTTAGAGCTATTTTAGATTCATAGCAAAATTGAACAGAAGTACAGAGATTTCCCCTATACCCCCTGGCCTCCTGTGCAGAGCCTGCCCCACTATCAACATCCCCCCTAGAGCGGTACAGTCATTACTATTGATGAGCCTACATTGGCACATTATCACCCAAAGTCCATAGTCTACATTAGGATTCACCCTTAGTGTTGCATATTCCATGAGTCTGGACAACTGGCATGTGGCCATCGTTATTATATCATACAGAAATGTCTCACTGCTCTCAGAAACTTCTGGGCTTTGCCACTTCTTCCTTCCTTTCCCCACTAACTTCTTAGCACTTTTAAACCAACAGAAGAATAACTTTTAGAGGGTAAAAATAGTCAACATAATGATTCAAATGAACTCTTCTGTCAATGTGACTTTTATTCAAATTGTTCCAGGTGATATCTTTTATGGAAAACTGTGCCCTTTAGCATATTCCCCCTCCTGAGAGTGTCTTAAGTGAGAAGTTACATAAGCGTTCTACAAAAAGGTACCGGCACTCACGCGGCCATCTGAGCCTCCTAACGTTTCCTTCTTGTACCCAGATGCTGATGGCCCTTCCACGGGCCCACGTGTGAAACTGGCATGTGGGTGGCTTTCAGCTTACGCCTCGTCATCCTCTCCATGACTTAGATCCTCAGGGAGCTGCTTTGTGCATCGTTATTTTTCCCAAAGCAAGCTCTTACCTGCAGTGCATGGAAAAACTTACAGGCAGATAGAAAAGCAGGCTTCTTGGGCTCCAGCGATTTCTCAAACTTTTATCTAACCCCTGGGTTTATCTAACTGGACAGGTAGTGGTGGTCTTGTCCAGCTATAGGTCTCATCATTAAACTCTTGTGTATCCCACCCAAAGGAAGTGACAGGGACAGACATTTCTCACTGGCCCTCGCCCTCTTTTCCTGTCCCCCCCCCACCCCCCCACCCCGCCCCAGAGAGCCGGCTACTTCTCTACTTTTAGTATGAGAGTTTGCTAGGTCCAGGCTATCCTAGGAATCTTTGCTTTTGGAATAATCCGTTGGTGACTTTCCCCATGCCACTTTCCACAAAATATCATCTTAAGTTGTCTTTTTCACTCTTTACAAATAAGGAGCCTCACTTTTTAAAATGCGTTTGTCCCTAAAGAGCACACAGGAAATCCCACCCCCAGAACATGAGGTGGCAGTGGTTCACGTGGCCACGCCTCTCGGGTTTTTACATATGTGCACTGGGAGCCGGGCAGACTGAATATTTTCCCCTCTGCTTTCTGTGGGCAGCTCATACAGAGATGCCTTGACGATCCCAGGGCTCATCTAGGTGTAGGAAAGATGTAGGAAGGATCTAGGATTTGTTTCTTGCACGCTCCTCTTTTCCTCCACAGAGGCTCAAGCTAAGCACACAGTGAAAACCAAAGAGAAAGTGTTCAAAGCAAGTCCTCTGAATGCAAAGAAGCTAATAGCAAATGCTCTCAGGGCCTCTGTTGACCATTAATGATCTAAATGGAGGACTGGAATTAGCAAGGTTTGCCGATGGCCGTGTCCGTCAATAAGAGTTGCAAAGGAGTAAGAGCATTCCAGATGGGCTTTAAAGTTAAAAAATGTAATGAAAAAACCCCTCGGAGTATTGGACTTCTGAACCTTTCAGTCACTCTGCAGAAAACACTAAGTGCTGGTGTCATGAGTTCAAGAAAACAGCAGCCAGAAATTCCTCTGGAACTCCTGTTTGCTGCTTCCCAGCGCACTGGTGGGAAGTGCATAAGCATTGCATATGGAAGCCACCATTGTGAAGTACGTGCTTAGCTGTTGACAGGATAGAAGAAAGGATAGGAGAAAAAATCTCTCTCTCAACCCCCTCTCTGTCTGTTTCCCTTCTTACATTTTCTCATTCTCGTGCCCATAAACACACTACACAGGACTGCAGTATCTTTCAGTGTAGGAATTTTGTCTCACTCGTCTTTGTGTCCTGTCGCGGTCCCGTCCGGCAGGACCGTGTGTTGTTGTGGAATGCCTGTCCTATATCCCTGGACAAGTAACGAACAAATTCACACAGACTAATGAAATCCAGTGGAGAAAAGGGATGGGTGGCCGATCTCTCCATGATCAAGAGAGAGGCCCGGCCTGGCCACTTTCTCCATGAGCGAGAGGGCCTGCGTGGCCACTCTCTCACAGACCGAGAGGGGCCCCTGCCCCTCGCCTGGACAGGCTTTTATTGACACTCTAGGATGGTTCTCATTAACTATGCACAGGTTTGCTTTGGGTGGATACCTTTTACAGATAACAAAGGAAAGAATGTGGCCAGTTGCAAGGAGAAAGGTCATTTACAAATGTAAAGAAGAGAAGGCTGAGCTGTTTACATTCGTGCTTGGGAAGTCTAGCACAAGTCACAGAAAACTTCTGCAGTTTCCATCCCAGGTGAGGGAGTTTTTGCAAGAGCAAGTTTCAAAGCGGCCTAGGGACAATGCACGCCTGATTACCCATGGGAGACCTATCCACGGATATGATCTGCACACCACACGCGATCTGGACTGCAGATCCAGAGCTGAGTCACAGAACTCATCCCGCACGAACAGGTTCCCCATAGTGTCTGTGGATGCTCTTAAGTGTTATGGACTAAATGTTTATGTTCCGCCCAAACCCATGATGTCGAAGCCCTAATTTCCAGTGGGATGGTGCAAGGAGGTGGGGCCTTTGGGCGGTGATTCTGTCATGAGGGTGGAGCTGCCATGAATGGGATCAGTGTCCTAAGAAGAGATGGGAGAGAGGTGATTTCATGAAAGGATTCAGCAAGTACCATATGTTGCCATGTATAATGCACACCGTTTTGCCCACATTTTTGAGAGAAAAATAAGGATGTGCATTATACATGGGTAGTGCCTGAAATACCTCGTATCTGTTCTTGTGATTTGTAATTATTTGTTACATAAAATGTCTTATACCATAATATGCTTAAAAATAAGTGCTAAAATTCCTTTA
This sequence comes from Macrotus californicus, assembly GCA_007922815.1. NCBI lineage: Eukaryota > Metazoa > Chordata > Mammalia > Chiroptera > Phyllostomidae > Macrotus > Macrotus californicus. The sequence continues at coordinate 23,992 of VMDR010005992.1, forward strand.
TAATACAAAAAAAAAGTATAGAAATATAAATAAATAAATAAATAAATAATTGAATTAAAGAATTAAAATGAAAGATTTTTTTCCCTGAAAGTTTAGGCCAAAAATCATTGGGTGCACATTGTACATAAGAGTGCATTATACATGGCAAAACATGGCAGGTGGCTGACTGTATCATAGGAAAAGGGTCCTCGTTAAGAGCCTGACATGCTGCCCTGGCTGGTGTGGCTCAGTGGACTGAGTGCCAGCCTGTGAACCAAAGGGTCACCAGTTGGATTCCCAGTCTAAGGCACATGCACATGCCTGGGTTGCAGGCCAGGTCCTCAGTAGGGGGCGTGTGAGAGACAACCACTCGTTGATGTTTCTCTCCCTCTCTTTCTCCCTCCCTCCCCCTCTCTAAAAGTAAATACATAAAATCTTTTTAAAAATAATAAAATAAAATTTAAAAACAAGAACCCGACATGCTGGACTCCCAGCCTCCAGAAATGTCAGAAATAAATGTTTGTCATGTCAGCCCCCCAGTCTATGGTACTTAGTTTAGCACCCTGAGCTGAGAGGGTAAGCGATCAATAAGTGCCGAATAGATTACTGAAGGTGAAGCATTTTAAGATACTCTTTTTAATACCTGTGTGGAGTGGTCAACTGAAACAGAAAGCTTCATTTTGCTTATTATAATTGCCATTTTGTAACTTGGAGAAGATGTAAAGAAAATAATTTGTAACTCAAAGGGCTGTAAGTGGCAAAGCCGTCTTTGTATCTGAGTCCACAGCCCTCTCCAGAACCGCAGCTCTATGCTGCTTCTCAATCACAGGGAGAGGTAAGGTGGCTGAAACAACTCCAGTGCATAGTAATTAATCACTCGGTGGTATTCATGTCTACAGTATGGCTCTTATTCTAACTTTCCCACTAGATTAAATTAGCCTACTAAATGTACAGTTCAGGATTTTTAAAGTGGCCAAAAGAACAGCCAAAGGCAGACAAAGTATTAAGCAGCGCTAACAATAAACATAGATATTAAAACATAGCACAGGTGCCAGCCTGAACTGGTCACACTTGCTTGGGGACCTGACCTGGCAGAGTTCACCCTGAAGGGTCACCCCTGAAAGTGGTACTCACCAGCCATGTTTCCTGAGCACAGCCCACCCAGAGCTGGCTGCTTCAGGTCCCAGAGACGAGTGATAAAATTGGGGCCCTATCCAGCTTTGGCCTATCTCAGGTGAATGCAAATAACAATCGGGATTTTCTCTGCAAGTAAATACACAGTGTAGGTTCTTATGTTATTCAACCAATGGCCATTAAATGGCTACTAAACACCAGGCACAGCCTTCACCCCAGCCTCCTCTTGCCATGAAGAGAAGCAGGCTGACCCCACTGCAGGGGGACCCATATTCCATTTCACCTCCTGGCAGATGTTGCTTCCCAAGCCACAGCCGCTCACAAATCCAAGCTGAAAGATGCCTGGGGAGGCCCAAGAAATTCTGTGTGTGCAGAGAAATGTATTTCTAGTGGTGGTGAGGGCCTCAGGGAGGATTCTGGATGGAAGCTAAATAAACCTACCTTGGCCCTGAGGAACCATGCCTAAATAAACAGTCCCTCTTCTTGAAGGTGAAATAGGAGTGGACTTAGCCAGCTGGACCTGGGATGAACCACATTGGTGTCAGAATAGCAGATTGCTCTCAAATTCTCGATGATTTCATCCCTTGACTGATCTTTTGCTGGCCTCACCGACAAACGCTTACCTTTTGTTGGAAGCCCGTCCCACATCTGAATCTGCCTTGTGTGTAAGCTGTCCAGTTCTGAGGGAGGTGAGTGGCCTGTGTTTCATACGTTCCTTCTTAGACCTTTACCCACACTGGCCAGTGGCCTCAGCCTGACCATCTCTAGCCACGTTGACCAGATTTCAGCCTAAACCTCCTAACTACCAAGCCTGAATGACTCACTCTCCCAACCTCTCAGAGCCTGGCGGGCTAGAACAGCAGCAGTCAGATACTTATACGGTGAAAGTCAAGTACCTAGGCACTCTAATGATGCGTGATGCATAAATTCCTCACTATATCTATAATTTATTAATGAAGTAATATGTGGTAATAAAATAATAATAAGAAAGAAACACTTTAGCAGTGAGATGAATCATTTTATATGTGGGAAATATATAAATTAATTAAGTAGCCTCCGCATGAAAATAGAATATGAAAAATTATGACAATACGGTCCTCATCTTTGCCTGTCTTTATTCTCGCTGGCTTTTGTCAGTTTGTTTCCTTCTATGAACCTCCTGGTTTCTACTCTCCATACATACATTTTTTCTCCTGACTTCTAGAGATGTCTCCTTATTAAGCCACCACCCAAAGCACCAATTAAGCACCTGCATAGCCATTGAACTTTTTCAGGGGCTCTCTTCCCACATGTTTTCAATCTATGTTTATTGAGTGGCTCATTCTATTTTCCCAAATATATGTTGTGACACACTTGCTCTGTGGGTTATTCGTTATGGCTCCAAGTTCATTTGTATCCCTACCTTGTGATTTTATAATCTAGATTGTGATTGATCTGAATTGTTTTATAAATTCTGGTATGTTCTGTATAAAGAATGACATCAAATATAACTGCAATAGAGTGAGTAGATCATATAGTATCCTATGTGTGAAGTTACGATCGCTAATGATTCTCTGTCCCAGCAGAATGTAAAATACATGATGATGTAGAACTTCAGTTTTCTGAGACAACAGATGCTTTACTCTAATGTGGCATACTTGTCCAGAGAAACGTAAGCCAGGAGTGGTCTGACTTTCTTTCTTATCTATTGAATGAATCAGTCCTGATTTTATTTTGCTCATTGACCTGTAGATTGGGGATTGTGTAAGGGCTGCCCAGATTCATGAGAAATGGCTAAATTGAACTGGTTTGAAATGAGGTAAATGGTAGTAAGAATTAAACACAGTTTTAGGGCAGGAACACTAATGAGCACTAAGAGATACAGATTCATCTTTCTTGACACCAGTATCTCTGTACATACTTCTTGATGTAAGAACCTTGGAACATCAATAAAGCAGGAACAGATGGATTGGGCAGCCCTGGGTGATTCGGAGTGATGGAATTTTGAGTTTCATGGTGATAGACTCTGTTGGATTGGAATTCAATATGCTGAACTCAATGAGTTATCAGGCTCACCCAAGTAAGAGCATTAAGATCCCTATTGTTCCACGGTGAGGATTGAGAGGCAGTGTTGTGTGGCCAGAGAATGCGAGAAAAAACTAGCTACTCAGACTGCATCTGAATACAGTGGAAATGTCAAACAGTCATATTTCCAGAGTAAGAAGTACTTACCATCCAAATCAATAAAGGTGACTATTGCATATATTGGTAGGCAATTTGTTGGATAGCTTCCAAATAACCCCCACAGTTTCCTGACACCCTTTATCCAGTAAAAGCTTTCCAAGACTCTGATGCAAATTCTAGGTTTGTGACATCCCCTCCCACCCTGTACACCCAGTGCCTTTAGAGGATTCAGCAGGTATGATTCAATTCTTTCATTCAAACAATACAATGAAAATGTAAGCGACTCTAAAGGGAGAGAAGAACAGAAATAGAAACCAAGGTCTGTACAAACGAAATCAAATCAGATTTTTAAACACAGTAAAACTTCAAATCTTATTTTCAGAAGAAACTGTCTTCGAAATGACTCCTCGAAATCCATTTGAGGGTATAAAAAGGATGTACCAGCTTTCCCTGTTTGGTACCACGACTTTACTATTGTGAAATGTCATCTTTTTCTGTGCTAAATTTTCTTGGCCTCTTTTTGATGTGATGTTGATGGGATATTTTCAAAATTCCACATCTGTCCCAAGCTACAAAAGAAGCCTCTATAACCATCAGCTTGTAGGCCTTCTTGTTATAGAAGTTTTAAATATAGACTCTAAATATTCTACATCTTTCAAAACCATTGATCGCCATTGATCAAATAGAACTAAACTACTTTTGAGTCTCTTTGGATTCCTTGCATAAATACATATTGAGGTGCTGTTTTAAATGTCCATTAGATCTTAACGTTTCTCTTTGGAGCCATTACCATTTATCATATGACTGTAAATATAGATTCAGGGATGTTTAAAACACACATTTTTTACCCGGCAAGGCTCAATGGCTCCAAACGATGCATTAGGACTCATTTATAACTCCTCTCCAAAAATAGATCTTGAACACCTCCCATATATGAATTTTATTTTATGCCAAGGGAGGAGATTATGCTACTGAGTACTTTACCCAATGCCTTAAATGAAATATATTTTTCAAAGCAGGGGCATTCAACAATTTGGGGACTATTTGTAAAAGTAATTTGTCTTGAGTGGTGCTTTCATAGAAGTAGCCAACCATGGTTTTACAGAAAGCACTTTTAAAACACAAAGAAAAGGGAAATTCTTTACCTTTAAAGTAAAAAAAAAAAATGATTTAGGTTTTCTGTTTGTGTTAACATTTATTACTTTTAAGTTCATGTACATATTGGTTAAAATGAATATTTCAGAAGAACTAATGACGAAACATAATGATTCCTGGAACAGAACAAATAGCCTGGGCACCCCCTTCACATGTATAGAAAACTTGACATGCCAGAGGCAACATATAAACCAGGGAAGGAAAGAATGGGCTGGTCAGTAAGTGGTGTGAGGAGAGTCGGTTACCCACAAGGACAACATTAGACTCTTATTTTACATTGGGCCCCAAATAGCTGCCTCATAGATTAAAGAATTGAATGTGAAAATGCAAAGCTTAAAAAAATTAGTATAAAATGTCAGAGACTATTTTATGACTTCTGGATAGGGAGAGACTTCTTTTTTCCTTAAGATTTTATTTATTTATTTTTAGAGAGAGGGGAAGGGAAGGAGAGAAGGAGAGAAACATCAATGTGTGGTTGCCTCTTGTGCACCCCCTACTGGGAATCTGGCCCACAACCCAGCATGTGCCCTGACTGGGAATCAAACCAGTGACCCTTTGGTTTGCAGGTCCACACTCAATCCACTGAGCCACACCAGCCAGAGTGGGAGAGCTTTCTTAAGCTACAAAACCTCATCAACATTAAAGGCAAAGATAGATAAATTGGGCTATATTAGAAATGTATAATATCCATATAAAATACATCAAAAACTAAATGGAAAGGCAACCTAGCAAAAGATATTTGTAGTATATATTACAATAAAGGTTTAGTATCCTGAGTATACAGATAATTAAGAAAAAATAAACAACAGAATTGAAAAGTGAGTACAGGATACAAGTAGAATAATCACAAAGGAGGAAACCCAAATGTCAGACAAATGTGAAAAGATACTTTACCTTCCTGATGACCAGGCCAGGGGGGAAGGAAGCCAAGCAATGCCACTTTATCTATTCTAGTATGCAACGTTTGAGAATGCCAACAGTGGGAAAGATTGGGAAGCAACAGGAACACTTGTGTGCTGCTGGTAGGAATTTTTAACTGGCAGCTCTGCTTTGATGTAATATCTTGGCAAGATGTAATAATGTCGAAGGTGTGTATTCCATACTGCCTAGCAACACACACAGCCTAGAGCAACCCTTACCTCTGTGTGTCAATACACAAGTAGATTTATAAGGACATTCATAATTGTTTATAATGGTGAAGATTTGGAAACAGCTAAGTGTTAATGGAAACAGCTTCGTTAATGGAAGGATTAAACAAATAAATAAATTGTAGAATAGTCATATGATGCAAATAGCATTTTTGCTAAGTGGACTAGATAGCAAAACAAACAAACAACCTGAATGGAGTAGTGCTACATATATCAAATAAACAACATTGAAGGGAAAAATGGAAAACTTGTCATTTAAAGTTTGGAAACATGCAAAATAATACCACGTATGCTATGAATTTATACATACGAAGGGAAAAAACAAAACATCCAAGAAAATGAAACACTGACCTCAAGCTAGCCTTTAACGTGTGGAGAGAGGTTAGATAATGGATGAGAGAGGTACAATGGATTCTTCAACTGTACTTTACTTTTTTTAATTAAAAAATCTGGAGCAAATATGGAATAATGCTGAATTTGATTGAGCTGCCAGTGCTTGGATGTTTATTGTGTTATTATCTATGTTTTTAATTCTTGAAATATTCCTATTTTAAAACTTAAACACAGAATAGTTGCCTTCCTGACTCGTTTCCATTCCACATCTCCCTTCCCAGAGGCAACATCATTAACCACCTTCAGCTGTTCCTTCCAGCAGTTGCTGTTCTATCTCTAGTTAAGGGGGAAATCCCCCTAATTGAGACATTATCTATCTCCCATGATGAAAGTAAGTTTTTGTACTTACACCACTTCCTACTTTTCCTCCACAGTTTTGAAACACAGTTGTATCCAAATGTTCAATTCCTCTATTGGCTTGTATTGAGTTTTAAGAAACATGTTATACTTAAATCTTAGTTTCTTGTCCCGTGAATTGTAGATAGCTTCTGCTCCTCTTTTTTCTAAGATGGGTTTCTCTTACTGCTTCCCCCTTCCACCCCCAAGATGCAGTCCTTTGTGCTTTGACATTAGTCAGATTGAGAACATCTACTTTCTGTTCCGTAATCCTAATTCAATCTGTTGTGCTCTGAGCTAATTCTAAAAGATCAAAATCAATAAGGAATATTTATATTATTGTGATTATTTAGTGTGGTTTAAAATAGATCCAAGCAGTGAATCATGGGTTTATGTCTTTTCTCATATTGCTTTTTGCTTTTCCCAGCAATATGAATTGCCTTTATTTCTTGAATTAGCCACCGTGATTATTTCCTTGAGCTCTTCAAATGTCCCATACCTTCAGGCGTTCCATTGGAGGGGCTGATGTGATTGGGAAAGACCTTAGTAATGAACCGGGACAGATAACTAAATTACCTCGCTGAAGTCAAAAGACTAGGAGAAAGAAATTACCTGAAAGCATAACCTATCATTATTCCATGACATGTTAAAATGATTTTCTTTTGAATCTCTGACATTACATTAAACTGGGGTTGAAATATTTTTGGAAGAAATAACAACCAAGTGTGAAACATAAGTTTTGTTTCTAGCAAAGATACAAAGACAAAATAGCCAAGAGGGTATACTTGATCTGGACTCACCACCAGATAGTCTTCCTATGACATGTCACTGAACAATTTCAACTAATATTTAATCCAGACTGATTGCAAGGCTATCTTTCTGTCTGCCTATCTATATGTATTAATTTTATGTTACTGCATTACAAATTATCACAAATTTAACTCATAGCTCTGCAGACCAGAAGTCTGGGTGGACTTAGGTTCTCCACTGAGGGTCTCACAAGACCAAAATCAAGGTATTGGGCAGGCTGGGCTGTTGTCTAGAGGCTCTGAGAAAGAATCTGCTTCCAAGTTCACTCAGATGATCAACAGAATTCTATTCCTAGTGGTTTTAGGAATGCGGCCCTTGCTGGTTGTCAGCTAGGGGGTTGCTCTCTGCTCCTGGGGGCCACCTGCATTTCTGCTCATGTGCCCGACTTCATTTTCAACCTTCAAATGTATGACTTTTCTACTATTAGCTGAAGAAAGCTCTCTGCTTTGAAGAGCTTCTGTGATTAGATCCATCCCACCTGGGATTTCATTACATCTGTGACATCCCTTAAACCGGCACCTAGTTTAGGACTTGATTGAATAACCAGGGTAGAAGAAGCTTGGGGGTGGGGGCATCTTTAGAATTTTGTTCACAACTCTATTTCCTTCCTTTCTCCCTTCCATCTACCTATTACCTAATCTATCTATCTCTCTAGTGTCTGTCTAGACAGCCATCTAAATACATGCAATCTCTATGCCACTTTATTTCTGTTCTTGTTCCAGAAATGACACAGGTGATCCAGGCTTTTTAAAGACAGCAGACAGTAAAATGAAATGAAAAGTAAAAGAAAAATATGAGTAAAGAAAGCAGGTGCTCCTGACCCCTCCAGTGTAGGTAAGCAGCCCACGTGGAAGAGTAAATAAATGTTAGCCACAAAGACATGGAACACCGGACTGTAATGGAAGAATGCCTGGTGTCACTTCTTCCAACAGAGCCTGACTCTTGGGTCCAGCAGCAAATGCAAAATCCAAAATGTGAAACTTGGGGTGTAAAATACACAGAAGTTGGGCAGCATGACAATATCTGGTTCTTTGTGTTTGAGATGTCATTCAACATCCAGGAGTAATTTGTCAGCAATGTACAACACTCACTTTGTGAATCCATAAATCTGAAAAACACGTAGTCAAGAAAGAGAGAGTATAGTTTAATAGAGTGGGGACACTCGGTTAGCAGACGTTTGGTCCTGGCCAAAAATATCCACAAAGACATTTGATCTGTGCCAAATGGTCTTTGATATTTGGTCCTGTCCAAAACGCCCATGAGCATATCTGGTTCATGCCAAATGGTCCTGTCAGAAAAGTCCATGAGCATATTTAGTCCACGCCAAATGGTCCTTGATATTTGGCTCTGTCCAAAACGCCTATGCTTAGAAAATGTCCCAGGCTTCAAATTGCCCATAAGGTTTATTTATACTTTTGATGTATAGGACTAAGACATCAAAAGTACTATCATGTTTTATTAATTCAATAATTGCATTTGTGGCTACATTGCCAATAATCACTCTACTGCCTTGGTAACCTACTGGTAATGGCACATGATCAAGGACATTTTGGCATGGACCAAATGTCTCCATGGATGTTTTGGGCAGGCCCAAATACCAAGGACTTATTGTCATGGACCAGGTATCTCTGTGGATGTTTTAGACAGGACCAAATGTCCTGCAAGGGGGACACATGTGTGGCAGATCATATGATTCTGTTGTCCACTTGCATGAAGCAAATATCCAACAGTGCATGCCAAGGACTAGTGTCTAGGTAGGCCAACGGGTGTGCAGTGGCCCTTCTATAAATGACACATTATCTCCCAGAGGGAGCAGGTCCTGGGAAGAATAAAGTGTGTGGACCCGAGTAAGAGTAAACTACCACATTTCTCATTCTTTTTTGTTTTTTTTTTTCCTTCCTAATACTTGTTGAGAGTATACTACTTTCTACATGCTTTCACATAGAGAATGGTACTTAATTCTCATACCAACCCTGGAAAGTGTGTATCCTCATTTCTTTTTCACAGAATGATAAAAGAGGAAAGAGAAAGGAAATGGGTGTGTAATGTACTATATTACATGGCTATCAGTTACTAAGTACTGAGCAAGGCACCTTTCACATTTCATTTTATTTGTTCCTTAATACTCCATGAGGTAGGCCTTATTGCTTTCATTTCACAGATATGGAAATCAACACTCAAATGAGATAGAACTCGCTGGCCTCGAGCTATAGTGGTGAACTTGGACTTAACCCTGGCATGTGTCCCCAAGAATTTCTGTGATGGGTAGGCAGCAGGAGAGGATCCCAGGGAGGTATTTTTAGAAATTCCACCTATGTGGGACAAATTTCATGATTTAATACATCATTTAGCTGTGCATTAAAAATATGATAAGATATATTCAGAGGTGTGATATTCAAATTTCAACACTTTAGAAATCAAAACATATGACTCCCCTGCTCTGCAAAATACAGTGAGACTAACAATCCTACTTCACCCAAGGTTCCCTGTCTCAGGCTCCACGTCAGGTCTTTGGCACCTCCCTTTCCCCGGCCCTACATCCAATGCTGAGGTTTCCTAAATCCCTAATCTTGGTCAGCATCCTAGCTACAGAGTCACATAGCACTCTGTAGCATGTATTACAATGATTATTAAATAATAATTTGTGTAATTAATTTTTCCTAATGTCTCTCTTCCTTGCCAGATTTAACTTCCACAAGGGCAACAAAGATAGTCTCTCCCCATTATGTCTCTAGCAGTGACTCTTTCAATCCACAAATAAATGCCAGGTTACATCGTTTAGGTAGAGACCTCGGATCAAAGGTCTGCCTGTTTTGTCCTGCCTCTGTTTAACTGAGGAGCACCTTTAGAGTGCGAGACACTCTCATGCTGTTGAGGAACTGTCACCTACTGTGACTCCTCTTTGGCAGGAGTCAAGTTTTTAAAAATATATATTATGTTACCAACCACAAAAAAAGGGAGGAAACAAAAATAAATTGGATGCTGACTGCTATAACTACCAATTTTAAATTGGGGGTTCAACATTGCTGTACAGTTTGATGATTTCATATACAAAATAAAGATTGTAAACTTGAATTTAGGAGATATACATAGCTGCATAAAATACCTCTTTCATCTCTTTTTACATAGGGAGATGTAATAGAGACTTAATTTGAAAAACGATTGAATAACTGCTGATACAACTTCCAAAAAGCAGTGCTGGGCACAGAGAGGTCCTAATTTAAAATTTGTTAAATGAGAGAATGAATGAATGCTATATTTGGAGTTATGGACAGACCGTGCCCCCTCCAAAATTTAAATGATGAAACCCTGCCCCCACCACGGGATGGTCACAGGAAGTGGGGTCTTTGGGAGGTCATTAGGGCTCCATGAGGTCATGAGGGTGGAGCCCTCATGAGTGGGTCTGGGGCCCTTACAAGGGTCACTAGAGAGCCTGCTTCCTCTCCACTCTCCGCATGACGACACAATGAGAACTCAGCAGTCAGTCTGTGACCCAGAAGAGGAGCCTCCCCAGAACTGGCCATGCTGGCACCCTGATCTCAGACTGTCAACATCCAGATCTGTGAGAAACACATTTCTGTTGCTCGTAAACCACCCAGTCTATGGTGCTTGGTCATAGCAGCCCAGATGGACTGAGACATTGGGGAATGCCCGCGAGAGAGCCGTGGCTGCTACAGCCTCCACTTTCCTCAGCCGCCATCCCTGTTCTCTATTATTTTTAGTCCCTTCTCTCCTCCCAGCTACAATGTCTTTCTTGAAATAATGAAGCTTTTTAGGAAAAGGCTTTAGTCAAGGTGCATATTTATAAAGAATCCTGTCCCTTTAGAAATAACCCTGACATATACCATCCCAATTTGTCTATAAAAATCTTTTCTTTGAACGGGCCAATAAGAAGGTCCTGTTTGAAGAAGCCAGAAAATGTGAGGTCAATGTTTATTCTTGTATTAAAGAAAATGGGAAAAGCAACAGAGAGACTGTTTCATTTTTATAGTGTTTTTTTTTTAATGTTTGTGTTTTGACTTTTAAAATTATTAGGATTTTCATAAATATTTGAACCCTGTGGAAACAATCTCATCAACATTCTATTTCTAGGTCTATAAAGCAATTACAAGCTGGAAAGTGCTATTTTATTGTAATAAAGAGGAGAGTATTGGTGATATGTGGTTTGTGGTTTATTAAAGGCAGCTTGCTTAGACTTTAAAATGAGTAATTGCCAGCATAATTACTGTTTTACATTATGGAATCTGCGCTTGGCTTTTTCCGTGAATCAGTCTCCACAGGTTTATGGTGCACTTGCTTGCAAGACTAAAGAAAATGTAATTGAATAATTTAGCGTCCATGGTGCTACAGATAAGTGCAAATCTGCCTTCCACAGAGTGGTCTGAGAGGTTCTTTGCAGTAAACCCAGGGCAGGAACACCCACACACTCTTGAGAGCCTTGAGATCCCAGTTTCTGTAATGCCCTCTCCGTCTCTTCTGTCTCTCTTAACTGCTGAAGATCTCACACCTTCCCAAACAGCCCCATTTCCCCCTGGGCACCAAGAAGCCCCCTCTCACCCTCGCTCACACAGTGCTAACAAATTGGAGGTGTGTGTCTCTGGGGCCCCAGGTGCCAAAGGATCGGTTCTGACCCCCTGTTTCTTCCCCACTCCTCTTCTTTCCTGCCTTCCTCTTTAGGTCACCTGGACACTCGAGACAGCGATAAAAGAAGGTGCTGGGCTTCTGGAGGAGCCTTGTCATCTCCTGTGGGTTTTACTGGTGGTGCTCAGACTCATTGGTCCTTCCTGTGTACTACCTCCTGTGAAAGCTGGTTTATTCTACTTCTGTCTCAGACCAGTAGATGATGAGCTCCACAAGACCACAGTTCTCTTCTTCCCTTCTGTATTGCTCAGAGCAACTTGCCTATAATGGGTGGTAATGAGGAGAGACTAACCCTACAGGATGCTTCTGCTTGGCTTGAAGCTACCCCACGGAGATCAAGCCTAGAGTGACATCACAGCATCCTTAGGTTTGGCACTACACTTCTTTTGCCTCTTGGAGTTTAGGGGTTTCGTATAGACATGATCCTTTCAGTGACGTGTCTGTGGTCTTCTGTGTTCTAATTTATTTTGAGTTGAGCTAACCGAGCTCGCTAGCTCTGGTAAACATCAGGGAAGAAGCCCTGGATACCCTCTTTTGTTGCTATTTCACCATCCGTGGCTGTCATGCTCATCCTGAAATGGTCGATACGCAACATGTACTGTGAAAGGAAATTTCTTCTATTGAAGAAAAGCCATACAGACATGAGGCTGTTCTGCTTTTGTTTATAGCCCTCCAATCTGGATAAGCCTTTGGCTTCTAAGATGATGACATAGATGTGCCTTGTAGTGTTTTGAAGTTCGCTGCCCACTTAGGAAATTGGATATGGAGTCATTCATAGCGTGTGTCCAAGGGTGTCGTGGAAAGAACAATTCACATGAACACACCCTCCTGTGCTAGCTCAGTGAAAGACTATGTGATGATAACCCCTGCAGGAACCGAAGAGAAACCATACAATTTATAAAATGGCACATGGTGAGCAGGGAGTGGAGACCCAGACACGGTGGATTAACAATCAGACTCCGCAGCAAAGTTTAAATTCTTCAGAACCCTCTCATGCTGACTGCCTACAGACTGAGGCTAGTGATAATTCTTCTTGTTGAAGAGTGAGGTGTCCATGTGTTTTTATGGTGCATATCATCTGAGTGCCAGGTGCTTAGACGTATTATTTTTGAACAAGACACAGCATTTTCATATCTTTATCTATTTAATGGCCTCCTATTTGCCTCTGCTGGTGGTGATTCGTGTTCCAGTCACAAGTCTTCAGGGATTAACCACACATAAAGTGTTGTCTCTGAGGAAGATTTTTCTACAACCAAATTGAACCAAGCTAATTAGAATATTAGCATAAATCACAATATTTATCTAATAATAATGTCTAAGAAATTTATATTCAGGGTAAATTTACAGACACATTCTTTTGATGGAAGAAAACACATCTCAGGTATTGATTTACTGAGCTAAAGGTAAGTGAGCCAATACGACCATGGACTAATAATATATTCCACATTTATGAATTTTCAAGTCATCCCCATGTACTCTCTCAGATATTACCTTATTTGATTTTTCAATAGTAGAAAGATGGTTTTATAGTCTACATTACCTTATCTGAACTCTTAGGGCCAGATTTATTTCTTAAATAAAAAGTCTAAGACTTTTAAAGGTAACATTGCATATATATCATGGATAGCATCCAGGGTTTGCACAGTTATCCCTGAAGTCAAATCATTAATAATATTGTGGCAGCAAAACTGGTGAACAGTCACACAGAATAAGTTAAACAATAAAAATAAAAAATCTCACATCTGTTTAAATTGGATTTTGCCAATAAATGATTTAGGAGAGAAATTGGTTTTCAGAAATTGGAGGTTTGGCATATACGTAAGGGATTGCGAACCTATCCAAAATATATGTTAAAAACCCGGGTTTTCACTAACAAAAGCCAAAAATGCTCCATGGATTTCTTGTTTAAAAAAAGAAGCACAAACCCATTAATACCCTGTCCTGCTTTCTTATACAATTTCAATCATTCTACTTGGGTCTGGGCCTTCTTTTCACATTCACATTTATGGTCTTTTCAAGATTCTTTCCCCAGGGACAAGTCTTAAATTTCCCATTTATAACAGTGAAACAATGTGTGCTTTGGAGCCAGACATATCTGGACTTTAACCTTACTGTGACTTTCTACAATTTACTTGCACCTTTGATACCTCGTGTTATTCGCCTTTAAAGGGGAAATAATATTTATATCATAGGGTTTATTTGAGTGCATATATATATAAAAATCTTATCTTGGCCTAATGGAGTTAGGAGCAAAGATGGCTAATTGTTCACCTCTTTTCCTGGTCCCCTCTTGTTCAATGACAGAGCATGCATTTCTGGCTGGTGCACGGTCACTGTGAACAATGACTGTGTTTCCCAGCCTTCCATAAAGCTGGCTATGGCCAGGACACAAAGTCAAGGCCAGTGAAATGAAAGCAGATGTGCTGGTGGCACCTTCTTGCCACCTGTGGAGCTGACCTTCCAGCTCTCAGCAGCCCCTTTCTGGCTTTCCTTCATGCAAGAGAGAAGCCAAAATCCATCTTGCAAAGCCACTGTTACTTTGGATTTTCTGACACAGCTGAACCTATATTTAATAAAGCTCTCAATAAATGTTGGTTTTCCTGAGCTGTCCACAGAATCCACATTTTTTTTTGCCACCCATACACTCTGCTTGCAGTTCTGAATCTTCCAGTTTGGGCGTCTGGTTAGTTCCTGTGGTGCATTCACAACCTGGCTGAGGGTGGTTCCTCTCATACCCTTGCTTGGTAGTGCCTTCTTTCTCTCGACCCTGGAACAGGCTCTTGCTTTAACCAGCTGTTTGTTATGGAAGTCGTTTTCCCTGACATTTCTGTTTCATGGTACTTTCATTTCCTGTAGCCTCTTAAAAATCTTTTTAATGGCCTCACCTTAAATTCCTTTCATTCCTGTTTTGTAATTCTAGAACTCTTTTGACGTTTTCTTGTGAGATGCTTTATTAGGCTACCTTTCTACCCGCTCGCTTCCAAGTTCTTCATCACATCTTTTCTTTCTTTTTCTTTTCGTCTTATTTTTTTTTCCCCTACTTCAGAAAAAGTTTTCTCTTCTTGCTTCATTCCCCTCTTGGGATTATACTGGTGTCTTTTTAGAAGGCAGTAAGTACCACTTCAGAAGTGAAGCTCATATATCCTTCACAACACTCCGGAGAGATTAAAGCCAATAAAAGGTAATGGGCCCATTACGTTAACATTTATGTACCCTTAAAACACACAAACAGTAGTGTATATCACATGGGTACACAAAAGTGTAGAAAAAGTGAGGAAAAAGGCAGTGAGTAGACACCTATCAACTTTAATAGTGATTACATATGCGGGGGCAGTGAGAGGGACAAGGGTAAGGTAGGTGTCTTTGGTTATATCTCTACAATACACTGTTAATATTTAGAGTGTACACAATTTGATAAACTTTGGCATACGCATGCATCATGAAACCATCACTACAATCAAGATGGTGAGTTTATCCTCATCCCCCAAAGCCCCCAATGCCCTTCGGGAATCTCTCCCCTTCGCTCACCCTCCCAACCTCACCCAGGCACACACTGATTTTCGCTCTGAGACTATAGATTAGTTTTTATTTTGGAAACGGTTATACAAATGAAATTATAAAATATATAGCCTTTTTTTGTCTGGCTGTTTTTGCTGTGTGTTGTTATTTTGAGATTCACCCATATTTTGTGTGCATCTGTAGTTGATTGATTTTTATTGCCGAGTAGTAGTTCATCGGAGAGATAAACCATAATTGCTTATCTGTTCACCTACTGGTAGACAGTTTGGTTGTTTCTGGTTTGGGGAAATGATGAATAAAGCTGCTGGAAACATTTTTATGCAAGCCCTGAATGAACATTTGTCTTGATTTCTCTTGAGTCAATTCCTGGGGATGGCCCATTTGTATCATATCGTGGGCACAGGTTGAACTTTAGGAAACTGTCAAACTGTCCCCTAAAGCAGCGGTGCCACTTGATGCCCCAAATGAGCAGAGTCGGAGAGCTCCGCCTAGCCCACACTGACACCAGCTTTGGGTCCTGGGATGCGTAGTAGCCAATGGCTGTGGAGCGGTATCTGTGGCCTGAGTTTGCATTTCTCTAATGAGCAGCGATGTTGAGTATCTTCTCATGTGCTTATCTGCTATTCATGCTTCCTGAGCAAAGCATCTTTTCAAACATGTTGCCTATTTTTTATTGCTTCCTTATGATTGAGTTGTGTGAGTTCTTTATATATTTTGCGTACAACTCCTGTCTGATATGGGATTTGTTAAGACTTGCTCCTGTTGTTTCTCTTGTCTTTCAGTTCTCTCAGCAGTATCTTGAAGAGCACGATTTTAAAACTTTGAGTAAAAGTTATCATGTTTTTTTCCATGGGCTGTGTTGTTGGCGTCAGAATTGTGAAGTCATCACTCACTACGTCCATGGAGATTTTTCTCCTGTCCTTTTTTTCTGTTAGTTTTTTAGTTCAAGCGTTTACATTTAGGGTTACGAGCCATTTCAAGTTGATTTTTTTACAGGTACCAGGGATGAATAAAATTTATTTTTATTTTGTTCAGCAGAGGTGATATCCAACTGTTCTAATGTTGTTTGTTGACAAGACAATTCTTTCTCCACTGAATTTTCTGTTTATGTGTGTGGGTGGGGTACATGTGTGTAAAGAGAGATAAAGAGAGTTCTGGGCTTTTTGTGTTGTTCTACTGATCTATTTTTCTATCTTTATGCCAATATCTCACTGTTGGAATTATTATGGCTTTATAGTAAGACTTCACTGCAGGTAATGCTAGTCTTTCAGCTTCTTTTAAAATCCAAAGTTGTTTTGGTTATTCTGGGTCCATTGAATTTCCATATGAACTTTAGAATAGTTTTAAAATTTCTACAAAGTGCCTGTGCGTGCTGGGATTTTTATGGGAATGATTTTACACGTATAGATCGACTGGGAGGAAATTGAAATCTTAGTAATATTGATTCTTCCAGCCATGAACATGGTATAACTGTTCACTTAATTTCTCTCGTAAATGTTTGGCAGCTTTCAGTGTACGAGTCTTACACCTCTTTGGTCATATTTATGCCCAAGTATTTCTTATTTTTCCTTTTACTGTAAATAGTACTCTTTTAAAATTTCAAATCCTTAGTGTTTGTTGCTAATATATGGATAGTAATGAATTTTTGGATATTATCTTTTATCATGAGACCCTGCCGAACTCAATTATCTTTGTAGCTTTTCCTGTAGATTCCATTGGATCCATTGGGAAATTCGTGGGCTGCTCTGCAGAGACAATAATGTCATCTAGGAATAAAGATAACTTTCCTTCTTAATTTCTATGTGTCAATCAATGTTGCCTCTAGTGTCATTTTCCTTATGCCTGGAAGACTTTCTTTAACATTTCTTAGACTGAGGGTCTGCTTGTGAAGAATTATTTCACCTTTAGAGTGACTGAAAGAATATTTTACTTTTATTTTTGAAAGGTATTTTCATTGCAGCCAGTTTTTCTTCCTTCCGGCACTTTAAGGTTGGTGTTCTATGGTGTTCTTATTTGCGTTGTTTCCACAGAGAAATCTGCAGTCATTGTTTTTTTTTTTTTTCTTCTCTGCTTTTAAGATTTCTTCTTTATCACTTGTTTTGAGGAATTTATTTATGATATGCTTTGGACTAGGATCTTCATTTATGTTTTTTATTTTGTTTGGTATTTTCTGAGCTTCTTCAGTCTGTGTTTAAAGTTTCAGACAATAGTTTTCAAATGTGTTTTCTGTTTCCTCTTCTCCATCTCTCCCCAAGGGGCTACAATCACACCTATGTTAGGCCTCTTGAAGTTGCTCCATAGCTCACCATTTCCTTGTCATTAAAAAATAATAGTAGTAAAGACTATCTATGTTTTATTTGGATAGTGTCTATTGCTATATCTTCCAAATTACTAACCTTTTCTTCTTCAATCTCTAATCTGTTATTAATGTCATACAGTATATTTTTTCATCTATAGGTAATCCCACCTAGTAAATTGTTGTTTGCAAGTTGAAAGGTTCATTTTGAATCATTTATAGATATTTCAATGTCTCAGCTTAAGTTTTTGAACATGCTGAATACAGTTACAGTAACTATTTAGTATCCTTGTCTGCTAATTTTAATATGTTAGTCAGTATTGGATCTGTTTTGATTGGTTTTTCTCCTTATTATAAGTGGTATTTTCTCACTTCTTTGCATGCCTGATAATTTTGGGGTAGCGTCCAGGCTAATTGTCATTTTTAATATTTTTGAGTGTTAGATGTTTTTGTATTCCTATAATTATTCTTAAGCTTTATATTTTGGATGTAGTTAAATTACTTGAAAATAGATTATTTAGGTCTTGTCTCTAAATTTTTTTCAGTGGGACTGGAAAATAGTATTTTACTCAATAGTCTATGACTTTGAGATTATCTAGTTTGGCTAATGGGAATAGGCACAATTCCCAGCCCCAAGTCAAGAGCCACCTGGTGTTCCCTCTAATCTTTTAGGGTGGTTCCCTCCTTGGTCTTCCACAGTTTCCTTGCATGTAGTATCCTCTCCATAACTCCAGTTCTACCCATTTTAATTGTCTATTTTCCTGTCTGTCTCCTCCACCAATGATTCAATTGTAAAACTTCTTAAAGGCAAGGACAGTGCCCACAAGGACACAGCTCAGCGAAGTATTCCCACTCAATAAATACTTGCTGAATAAAGGAGGAACGTGAAGTAGGGAGGTCAAAATAAATAAACAAGGCACACTTTCAGGGTTGTATACGTTCAGAAGAGAGATCACTTCCAGGTGGTGCTGAATAAATATTACTGAAAGAGTTAAAGAAGCCCACTATTATATTCATTTACCTCATTCGTATCACACCCATATGCAATTCAGGGTTCAGGTCTTCTAGTTCAAGGTATTTTCCATAGCATCATTCTGTGTCCCTAAAATATAGATGAAACAGAGAGATACCCTAGAATCGAGATTAGACAGGAAATGCCTTACATATTTATAAATAAAATGGTTTTTTAAAAAATATTTAACATTGTCTTCTCCTGGAGTGCTTGAGTATTTTTCTAGCTGTTGCGCTGTGTTACATATGAATGTACTAGTGAGTCATTCTCAGCATCCTAGGGTCAATGACCCCCACCTTCTTCTTTGTCACCATTCTCACTGGTTGATAGGCTCAAAGATCAAAAAAGCACTATCTGGGAATCCAGTGATCGTGGCACCTTCCCTCAGTCATTGGTTTTAATTAACCAATTCTGGGCCAATACATGAAAAATAATCACGTTCAAGGAAGAGTCACAATGTTGCTACTGAATCTTATTGAAAGAAGTACTTTCTGAAAATGGAGGTGCTGATCTTTCTGTTGTAGGATTGTCCTGTGGAATGCAAGAGATAACATGGGCAAAAGGCCTGGCTTATCATTGCTGCCAAATAAAAGCGAGGTCTGCTTAAAGAAAAACAGGTGCTTTGTACCATGCACCTTACAACCAGACTATAACACAGGGTGGTAATGGGAATGACCTCCTCCATTTGGTGTTACATGGGACAGAGAGCAAGCAAAAGAGCCAGGCGTTTGCTTAATATCCAATGGGGAGTTTCCATCTTTAAGTGAGTAATCCATGCCTTACCAAGCACTGAGAATCATCTGTTGCGAGCACACCCAGAGGGTACTTGAGGAGCAAGGTCTGAAGCTTCCTCTCATTGTCTAAACCAAGGACAAACTTAGATAATACAGTTAGTATATGGTACAGTAAGTGAGTGCACATGCACGCACATGAGAGGGAGAGGGAGAGGGAGAGGGAGAGGGAGAGAAGTTTCCAGGTTCAGTGGTTAACAGCAGTGCCCATGGTGGAGTTGGGGGTGTGGAGGGCATCTCTCCTCTAGGACAGAAAGTGCAATGCCACACTGGGCTGGAATCCCAACCTCCAGAGGTGCTATGAGCACAGAATCTTTACTGACTTCAAAAAGCAGTGCACTTTGTGCATCATTTCAGGTGGCAGGGATGCCTTCAAAGGAGCCGAAAGAAGGCCTGGGCCACTCGGTACCCCAAACTACAAACAAAAAGGTGGAGTAGAATGTGCATGGCATAAGATTCTTAATTCAGTAAACTCTTTCATTCTTAACTTCTGGTTCACTATTTGTTTGAAGCTTTAAAGAATGGTTTAGACTTTTTATACTCACAGCAACACAAAATATTTTTAGTCCATTTGGCTAGCAATTAGTTTTATAATCTTCTCTTAATTTTTCTATCTATATATAACATTTGCTCTTTGGATTTTGTTATTTTCCTATTTTTTCTCACCTCTGGTACATGCTTCATCCAATTAGCTTTATTTTCTGTCTTTGAATCTTGATTCTTTATGTAGAATGTGGTGGTTGTTAATGTGGCATTTCATGCAATTAAATCATTTCTGTATGCCTGACTTTTCTTTTTCGCTGTTATTAGCCTTTGCCGTAATATTCTCTCTGTTTTCACTGGTACACTTGACAATTCCCTATTTAGTATCATGTGGACGTTTTCATTAATGTACATCTTCTTCCAGATTGCTAATAAAATTGTAGCACAAACTCAGCCTGACATTCATTTCCATTACTCCCTTCCGGTCATCTTCTTGCAGCTCAACACATTACCCTTTATCATAGTTTTATTTCTTGTTTAAGCATTTGCCAGCTATTTTCCCATCCTGCGGATATTGCTCATACCTAGTCACTTTAATTTTGTGATTAGTGTTTCAGAATCTAGGAGACTGCCTTGCACATAACAAGCACTAGATAAACATCCATAGAACTAAGTTAAGTCACCAGGTCAGCCAGGAGCTTTACTGTGTTTGGTTCTGTCCAACCATACCAAAAAAAGAACACGAATCTTTTTCATGACAGACTTGTTAAAACAGCTTCTAGCTACTTTACTTAGTCCTTTTAAATACTTAAGGATGCCCCCTTTCTTCTGATAGTTTAGACACTATCTTACCCCAGGTGCTGATCTAGACAATAAGCAAGAGAGGAGTTTGAATACTACACATATATTTTATGGCCACCTCGATATTAATTAGTTTTAAAGATGTATTTATAACCCTACTAAGTTCCTAATAGGATTTGCAATATTTTATAATAAATTCATATTTATATTAAGACCAATGCCAATTATTATAGGACCTCAGAGAAGCACAGAATTAAAAATGAAAAAAAAATTAGAAATCCTGAACTATATCAAGAGTAGCAGAAGAGGAAAGAGAGACTGGGTTGGGAAGCCAGAATAAGGTTGAATTCTGACTTTATTACTCATTAGATAAATGGCCTCAAGCTTTCAGCCTCAGTTGCTTCATCAGTGATCTGAGGATAATATTTAACAAATGAGGTTTTGTGGATATTATAGGTAATTTAAGGAAAGCCCTGGGAATACTCTTGGCATATGATGGGCCCTGGACACAGTCCTGGCCCCCTTTCCCTGATTACAGGAAATGGTTCCCTACACCCCACTCCCCCAGCCAGACCCTTAGAAGAGACCTGTGATTGGTTTCCGCTTTCACCTTCACATCCCAACAAGAGCTAGTCCCGTCACCCTTTTTCAGGAATACCTCCCATCCGCCCACCACCAGCTCAGTGCCTTGCGCCTGAGTCACTGCAATAGCCTTTATGCTTCTGGAGCTGTTTCAGCTCAGCCCTCTGCCAGCTCACTGCCTCCATAACAGCTAGCTTTTACCTTTTCATCGTGCAAATCAGATCCTGCCACTCAGATCCTTGCTTACACTTTGCAAGGACTTCTCACGGATCTGAGATAAAATCCACCTCCTTTTTACTCATGAGCTGGGTGCTTCCCTTAGACCACAAATCCACTAAGACCCATCTATCATTTCCGTGAATCCCGACAGTCTCCGGCACACTGCCCAACACACAGTAGGCACTCACAAAATTTTGCCCTCTGCCCTATTGCTGCAAGGGAAAAGGACAGGCTGCTTTTCTCCCAACTCCATCATAGACTCTGTTCCTAGGTCCGTTTCTAAAACAGACTGCTCAAGGATGTCTAGCAGTGAGAAATGGTAAAACTGTAATTGCTCCTGCATTGGCCTCACCTTCATTATCCAGATGCTGACATTTAACAATCATTGAGTACTTGAGAATGCAGTTCCTATAGATTAAAGTAACTGTTTGTTAAAGAGGAAGGGACTGAAATGAAAATGGAGAACCCTTTGATGAACATTACATTCAAATCTATAGAATTTCATATAGACATCATTGCTCCCTCAGAATAGATTCAATGCATACAGCATTTTAAATGACATTTTTACATTGTTGAAGCCCAGTTGATTATAAATTATGAGCGTTTTAAACCAGGCATGTTTTCTCTCCATCCATCAGCATTCTCATGGCCATCTTTTTAATGAAATTATTTGCTAAGGCAAAACTTAAAATGAGCAACGCCTGAAGCAACATTAACACAGAGAACAATCAAGTGACAAGCACACCCACCATTCGATTCTCTCGCCAGGACAGGGTGTCTGGAGAAATTTGTTTTCCTTCATTCACACACACCAGTGTAGCTTCTGCTAATGGGCATTTTTTTCAGATGAGGAGTCCCAAGGGCCTCTGAGCTTTGAGGTGCTAATCATTAGCAGTCGAGAAGCATCTTAGAGAATAACCTCTGGCATTCTCCCCAAAAGCTGAAGGTTGAGATGCCGCAGGGCTATTCTGGATGCTGCATGTTGACATTTATGCTCATTCAAACTAAGAACACAATATATTAAGTCGACAAAAAAAGTAAAGTTGTCAGGCTTTCGGTGGAGCATCAGACTGCACAGCTGGGAACAGTGAGCCAAAAAATTCTAACATGCTATTTACCTGCACATTCTTTTTCAGAGCCTGGGTTGATGTATGATGAAAATCCCCTGTGGCAAAAAACAGAGGAACACGGAGAATCTTTAGAAGCAAATTATCTTTATTTTAAATGGCTGAAAAGGCTGATGGGTTCTGTGTGTTGGGAGGAGGATGGGGCATGGGACAGAACCACGCAAGTTCAGAAACGCTGAGAATCCTACTGGAAAGTCATCAGAAAGGAAACATGTCTCTAACCTGCCTCATGAGTCATCTATACCTGTTGCTCATTATGTAATTCTTACATTATAAATGTTCATTATAAAAGAGGCACCAACATGTATGAGCATGGATATTAAACACAAAATGGGAAATTTGTCTGAAACATAGAAAGCATACTGGATCAGAACATAGGGTGCTGTATTCTGAGGAATAAACAGTATAGAGAGCCAAGATCTTCATTCTTGGCATTTATACCTCTTTTTCTTTTTTTTCTTTTTTTAGTTACTCTAGAAATATCTGCAACATTTAATCTACTGAGCAAAAATAAAACTTCAGCAAATTTACCAAAGCTGAAATAGGACAAAAACCATTTTTGATCAAATGACTCTTAGGCACACAGCACAAAACCTACCTACCTTCTGTGTTTATAAAATCAAGGGACCGACAAAGGGAGGAAGTCACAGGATAGGCAGGGACATCCCAGACAGATGCAAGCAGAAGTGAGACTCTGACCAGCATTGCTCCTGGATGAATTGGAATCCAGGGCAAATCTAGACAGAGTCACACTTCATAAGGATATAAAGTACAGTTCGCAGTGAAGCACTAACAGTGTGAATATCTAATCATTAAATAGAACAGCGTCAAGATTCATTTAAAAACTACCAGATCTATAAGGTAAAATTGGAGACCTTAAGTCTCCAATTATAGTTATTATAGCCATCAATAAACCAAATGGACAAAAATAATTAAACTTATATAAATCCTAAATCACAATTAAAAATGGAATCTATATATTTGAAAATTAATATATGTGCAAAGATTGATATATTGGTCATAAACAAAAGTTCAGCAATTTCACCAAGGCCATACAAAATAAGAACAAAAGCATTCTTTGATCAAATGCAATAAAAGGAGAAATTTCACGATATCATTGTATTTGAATCAACAAAAACATAGTTATATGGACATTTCAAAAATTTCTCTTAATTAATCCTTAAAAAATAAGGAAATCAAAACCCAATTTGAAATGCACCCCTAAAAGATGGATGGAAGTGTGGTATGTGAGAACCTATAGCTCACACCTAAAGCCATGCGCCAAGATCATCAGAGCATGACGTAATGTACTAATAAACAAAAAATGATTTCAACTCCTAAGAAAAGCAAAACATAGTTAAGAAGGAGAAAAAAGAGTCTCAGTAAAGAGGTAAACATAAAAGAG
>VMDR010005993.1:0-47964 GCA_007922815.1 Macrotus californicus
ATGAATATTATGCTAATGTAATTTTAATGAAAATAAAAGATAACTTTGCCATAAAAATATTGTCTTCATGAATATGAAAAATGGTGCTTTTCTGAGAGGAAATTTTATGACAGATTATATGGCAAAGAGTCACAGAACTGTATTATATTACAAACATAATAATGTAATACATGGTACATTTGGAAAAAATGAGAAAGGAATGCAAAAAGGACAAAATTGTGGTGTTATCGTCATGGATTTTATGCTATAAAAGTCATGGGTAAAAATAAAAAATTTAAAAACCCATTATGAAAACAATTACAGGGTTATAAGCTTTTAGTGGAAATCTAATAAGTAGAAAGACCTCAGCCCAGAGTCATCTCTTAAAATGACCCTCCATATTTTTTCCCATGTTAGACCGAGTTATTTGACTAATTTCTCTAACAAAGGTGATTTTTTTCTGAGACCTGAGGGAAAATAGAAAGGGTGCTAACTTTTTAGAAGTAGAGCTTTTGAAAAATGAGCTGGTGACGTTCCTTCTCTTCAAGGTAAAACATATCAAAACTGCTGTGTATGCTGTCTCATGCCCCCGGTCCACCCTACACTGGGGGAGAGGATGGTATAGAGGGGACCTCTGATGGAGCCAGATCTTGCCTTCCATTTTGGCCCGCATCCTGGTGCTCAGATGATTTGAGTTTTGCCTTGATTGTATGGTAAGCCATGACTTTGGGGCCTCAGTCTTCCTTAACTTTCAGTTTGTGGGCTGACTTCTTACAATCATGCGCTTCTGTACAGCATGCCAGATCTCCAAATCCATGCACAACTTGTGGCCCATACTCCAAAGCTATCTGAGTGCTGAGTGTAGTGATGACCCAGGATAAGGACCAAATGTCTATTGTCTCATTGGTCTGAATTACTGTTAACTTTATGGGGGAGGGATGGAGAATCTTAAAGAACAATGGAGTGAAGCTTGAAATGTGCAATACAACAAAGAGCATTTTATTGACAATGCTTGACAGAGACAATAGCTATTCTCTGTGGCTATCCACAGGCTTTGACTCGAGGTTGCAAACTCAGAGTCACACAGGGGCAGGCAGATGGCACAGAAGGTGGTGAATTGTGTTAAGATCTAGAGTACACCTCCTTCATTGCACTGTGCTTTAAATCACTGTGTGAACTAAATACACTGACCATACAGTGCATGTCTGCAGGCTGCTGGTCTGCTCTAACGCCTGCTGCTCCGCAGGAGAGTAGCAAGGATGCTCATGTGGCGATGCAACGTGTCCAGTTGAGAGAGGATGCAGCCCCTCTGCCTGACCTCCCTTGCTTCGTCTCTCTTCTCTTGCCTCAGCTGGTCTCCCAGATTCCCCTGCTCCACTTCTAAGGCTAATTTGGCTTGAGCCAGAAAAGATGTAAATAGCTCTTTGCTGCTCTGACAGTAATGAATACCCTCTGGTTTCCCACATTGTTCCCAGTATCTCTGTCCATTTCTCTTCATGAGGTCATTCAATTCCCAGGTTCCTGACTGTGCTCCAAGTGCCCCAGTCTTTAGAACATGACACCTACATCAGTTCCTTCAGAAGTGAAAGCCAGGTCCTGCCTTCACGATTGATGCAGCTTCCTTCCTGCAGCCCTGTAGCCCATGGAATGTCTCGGGGAAAACACGACTTCTCAAAGTGCAACATCTAAGCTGATGGGCTCACATTTTGATCATAGAAAAGGTTTTCTGTGGCTTAGACTCAAATGATCAATTGCTCTTTAGATTTTATTGGAAGGTGTGGGAAGTCTACCACAATGCAATTCAGATGTTTTTAGATACACTTGACAGAGCTAGAGATGATTTTAAATTTCCTCTCTGTACCAAATAAATTGGGCAAAAATAGTTACAATAGTTGTTATATACTGCCTATTATAGGCTCAGCACTGTACTGGGAGCTGGAGGGGGATTAAGAGGAAAAGTAAACCACAGTCTCTATCCTCAAACAGTTTTTACTCCAGATGTGGACATACATGTGTGTGCACACGCACACTGAAAAGAGAGCACCCAGTAAGTTGGTACATACCGAGAGCAGCTAACGTCCCCCGAGGTTCTATTGAGCCGGGCAATTTACACAAGTGATTTGTAGCCTCACCACAACGTTGAAAGTTGTTGACTGTCTTTTTCCACTTTACACACTGGAAAATGGGGTTCAGAGACTTTCGCAGGGAGCAGAAGGGTGGGACCAAGGGTGTCTGATGTCGGAGCTGGTGTTCTTTCCTCTGAGTGAGTGATTCTCATTCTTCACTTTGTATTGGAATCAACTGAGACACTTTTTAAAAGTATAGAGGCTTGGGCCAGACTGTCAGAGATTCTGTTCATTTGAGGACTGGGTATTCAAAGAATCCTAGGTGATTCTGATGTGCCATCAAGGTGAAGAGCCATGATGCCAAATCCTATTGCCACTGTGTAGCCAAATACTGGAAAAAACAGTATATTTTGAAGAGAGAGTTTGGTGAGTACAAACTTAGAGCAGGAAAGTTGGTCTGAGGCAATTTACCCCTAAGCCACATGGACTTACAGGTTAAGCCTCTTGCTCTACAGTTGCAGCAATGAGCACCCAACTTCATCAGATTCTAGTCTGTAAAGAAAAGAAAAATGGGCGAAGTTTGTAATATGTCTATATTGTTCATTATTAATTGCACTGTGTCTTTAATACTCTTATCTCTTTTGAGCATCACAACAACCTGGGGTGTGATGGGCCAGGTGATTTATTGAACAATGAGAAAACTGAGATGCAGAGTGACTAACTGAGTATCACCTGGCTAGTTAGTGACCCCACCCAGTGCTCATTTCATTGCCTCACCACCCAGGCTCAGCTGCTCCGACATCACTAGAACTTCGTGGCACTGCTGCGAATTGAATGGTGAGATCAATAACTGAAGAAGCTACTAATTGAATGGGGTGAAGGGTATAGCTGTAGTAAATGCAATTACTACTCCAGGAAGTACTTTTTAAGTTCCTCTGATAGATATAGCTCAGCTTATGTTATCACAACCGTTCCTCTAAATCAATTATTTAGATTAGGCTATGAGTGCTCGTGAGTTTGTTAAATGCTGATCAACACATTTTTCCCCAAGCCCCTTGCTCAGGGCATCGGCATTCTTTCTCTTCTGCCCCACACTACCCCTAATACAATGGCTTGAAACACTTCAGACCATGGCCGGGGAAGGCATGGGAATGCCCATGTAAGCACGGACAAAGCATTGAATTAGTAACTTTCAGCAAAATTACCATTTGGCTTGCGCTTCCAGAAAACGAGTTGTTATAGAATAACTAATTTGGGGAGGCAGCTCCATGAAGCTTCTACAGCAGAGTGGGGAGCTGAAATACCAGATGGTGCCATCAATGAACAGCAGATGTTTGCCAGTGAGCTGGGATCATGGTTTTAATTCCCTCAGTAAGATGATTTTTGTGTAACAGAGAAGAGCCCACTGCTACGGATCTCCTTTGTGGGATCTCTATACACTGTGGACCTTTCTGGAATTGGAGACCCATTCTGTGCAGGTGGCAGAGAAGGGCCAGTGCATTCCTCTGCTTGACCTATTGTGGCTTATTTTTCTTTTCTAGAAGACTTAAGGAAAATGAGGACTTCCAGTCATAGGAAATCAAGAAATCTGTTGATTGGTAATTGGAAAATAAAAAGGAAAGAAGAGAGAGTTCCTAAATGATTAAGATATAGTGTCAATTAAGTAAAATAATAATACTATTAAAGACTAAAAAAGATATAAATCAAACAATATGAAGAAGTAAAGTTTACTCACATGTACATTTAGTTCTTCAAAAAATGTGTCTACCACAAATATTTTCTGAAGAATCATCATTACCATCATTTATACCTGAGGACACAGGGTTCCCATCTTGCGGTCACCAGATCTGGGTTTAAATTCTAGCAGCAACTCAAGGCTCTACATTATGCTATATTGCTTTTAAGTAACAAATACTTAGTTAATTAGATAGGAAATGACTGAATCCACGATCAAGATGGCATCCTGGGCCTTGGAAAGCAGACAAGATGATCCCTCTTATCCCCTCAAATTGACAGTGACTGGAGTGCAGCCTGGGAAACCTTATGAAGACAGATGCCATGTGACACTCTGGTAGGACGAGGCCACCAAGCCTCGTGCACTTACCACACAGCTTGTGTCCAGAGAGCTCCCTGTGGCCCTTCGTTACTCAGGAGTGAGCAGAGAAATGTGTGATTTATTTGCTTCTGAAGCCTTCTCGGTTTGTGACCTCTATTGTCTTTGGTTATCATCCACTTTGAAGAGTGCTGCCTCCTTCTGTGCAGTGTGACAGGCACTCCTCAAAACGCAGACAAGACTAGGAGACAAAATACAGGTGAGCACATTGATACTTCCCCCGGTTCATAATTGTTTATTTACATCAACAGAGAAAACTGTGACTGAGGATACACTTTTCCCCCACTTTTATTTTATTATTTATTTTTAGAGAGAGGGCAAGGGAGGGAGAAAGAGAGAGAAACATTGATGTGCAAGAGAAAGATCCATTGGTTGCCTCCTGCATGCGCCCGCCCCAACTGGGGACCTGGCCTGCAGTCCAAGCATGTGCCCTGACCAGCGACCTTTCAGTTTGCAGGATGACGCCCAACCCACTGAGCCACACCAGTCAGGGCCTTCCCCAACTTGTAACACGTATTTTCAAAGTGGCACTCTGTGATTGCATGTGGAAAAGGCTGGGGGAAATAATTAAAACCAAATACTTCTCCCGACTCAGAAACCTTCTTCCCTAATGTAGCAGAGGAAGAAAACAGTTTTATTATTTAATAAGTAGGAAGCCAGAATGTGACATGCATCACAGGCAACCCTTGGCTTTCAGTGAGGACTGACAAGCATGGGAGGCTGGCACCTCCCACCCAGGAACAGGTCGAAGCCATCATATCTACCAAATAGAAGTTAATCGGCACTATGAGTTGGGCCTGTATTTAGTGAGGATTTGATAGACATTTGTCCTCATCTACCCCTGGGGATCCGAGTCCCAGAAGATAATTCTTTTGAGCCCTCTATCCAGGTGTCTCTCTTCTAATCCCTTCCTCAACTTTTCTCTGTTTGCACTGACTCAGACTCTAAGGCCAGGCAATCTTTGCCTTTCCAGAGGTCGTAGCTTTTAATCAACTGGCGGGTGTCATTTTGGTAAATACTAAATAGTCTGAAGATAACAAGTGTTAGTGAGAACAATAGGAAATGAGTTCCCTCATGCACGTCTAAACTTAATATAAACTGACAATCAGTTAGTCTTTCACTGATGTCTTTGAACCTGTAAAGCAAAGGTACAAGGAAGTATGTGCATTTAATTACTGATTTTGGAATACCGTAATTTCCAGGTGTCTAGGTGGGGATGAGATACGGATTTTGTGGGTATCCAATGATCTTCAGTAAATGCCTGTGATGATACCAGGGTTACAATAATTATTACACATGGATTGCTAATTATTAAAGATTGGGACTACATAAATTACACACAGGACTCATAATGGCTATGTGTGGTAGCCTATTAGCTCAGACATGCAAGAAATACTACTTTCCATTAAATCAACATAATTTAGCCCCAAGTATCACCCATCTGGACTAGATAGAAATTCAATTTATTATCCATTATTATTATTCAGTATGGGGCCCCTTCCATCTGTAGAACTATTCTAGCATCTGGGGATGTAGGCAATGTCCTAAAAAGGGAGGCAGAGCCCCTCACTTCCTTGCATGCCGGTGGCTGCCATGCTCCCTACCCCTGCCTGTAGGGGCCCTCTCCTGACTGATTCCTTCTGTGGGACATGAGCCTGAGTCCCTGGTGCAGGTGGTCTCATGGTGGTGACTCTCACATTTATTCTTCTCTAGAGCCTGCTGAGAAGAAGCGGTCTCAGAAGCCCCTCCTCCCCCCTCCGCTGCCCAGGGATGTAGAGCTCTCTCTTTCACCAGTGGGGACATTGCTTCCTTGCCTTCCCCAAAGCTCATGCTTGCACCCTTCCCTTCTCCAAGCCATCCTCTGCCTTCCTATAAAATGATTCACTTTCAAAATAGATTTTCATTAAAAAGGAGGGAGGGAGAGAGATGGTCTGAGGAACTAGATTCCATGATCAGTAGCTCCGCCAGGAATATTGCATTTAATCATTTCACAACGAAGATACAGAAGCATAGAGAGACTGTTCATTTGTAAGGGGCAGAACGGGATTTGATTTTTGATTTGACACATTGGAAGCTCATGCTCTTAACTACTGTGCTAGCGGGCCTTCCTAGTTCTTACTTTGGAGATACTTGCTATGCTTTGCAATGACCGTTTTTGTTAGACTTATATCTAGATAATTGATACAGGATAATGGGTAAGTAGATAAAGGAGAACCAGACTCCCGAGCTAAATTACATAAGCATACAAAGTAGAGGACTTTGGAGAGGGACAAAATAAATGATACAAGTGCCTTGGAAGGAAAGAAAATTTAATTAAGTAGCTTTGAAGAAGGGTGTATGATTGACTAAACTCAAAGAAGAGGAAAACACTGCTTTACTTAATTATGTTTAAGAGTAAAACACTTTTTCCAGTTCTGGTTAGAACTTTTTTCTAGCTAAAGTATTGTACAACTTAGAGATGCAGTTCCAGCCAGGGCTTAGCTGCTGACTCACACATGACTTTAGACATACCATTCACCGTCTGGCCTCAGTTTCTCCCTCTGTAAAATATGGCACTAACACCTGCTCCACCATTTCACAGAGTTCCAGTGAGATTCAAATAGCACAGCTAACACCCAGGTGTGTTTGAAAAGCTGAAAACACTATCTGAATGGAAGATTACATCATTATTTCTTATTGTGCTTCTTCCTGGGCATAAAACGGGCAGTTTTTCTTCTGATAGCCTTTCCGAAATTAGAGGGAAAGTGAGGACATATCACAGTAGCAGTTTTAAAGATAGGTAGCTGAAGAGGCAAAATTTACAGCAAATCATGTATTCCTCCATTTCTATTCTGTTCCAAAATAATGCCATTAAATTTGATGAAGCTCTTTGCTGACCGAGCCTCTAGAGCGGGCCTGTTGTAGGATAAATTGTGTCCAACAAAAAGTTTTGCTTGCAATCAAATAAAAAGTACTTTCTTATGTTTATGCATGTTTGATAAGCAGAGGTTTTTTTTTTTTAAATCTCACCCAAGAATATGTCTATTGATTTCAGAGAGAGAAGAAGAGGGGCAGAGAGAGAGAGACATAGATGTGACAGAGAAATATCGATCAGCTGTCTCCTGCATGCACCCCAACTAAGGACCAAATCTGTAACCTAGGTATGTACTCTAACCAGGGATCTAACCTGCAACCTTCTGGTGAACGGGACATCACTCCAACCAACAGAGCCACCTGGCCAGGGTGCAGAGGTGTTTTGTTGAATGCCTGCTTCCTAGGATTAGTAGTTTTATGTATCTCACATGAATCTTTTCTTCTGCAAGCTGAGCGGAAATTCCTCCATTAGAAACATTTCAAGTCATCCTCAGGGGTCTCTTCTAGGTAACTCCAAATGAGAATGGGACACCATTTACACTAAATCGTCATTCACTGCTGTAAGGAAACAAGGTGAAATGTTGCATTTTGTGGGTAAGTGAATCAAAGAGCAAACCTCAAATGTGGCAGGTTAAGCAGTGAAATTCATGCTTCATCTCATTTACTTTAAGGGGTTCACTTACGCTTGTTCATGTAGATAAATTTCTAGGCAGAATGTTGCCACAGGGAAGACATGTTCCTCTCAAAGAAAGTTTTACTGAGGTTCAAGACCCTTCCATTTTGCCTGATGGGCACCAGGCTACTACAAGGTGTTTGTTTTTTGTTTTTGTTTTTTTTCATGCAGAAACTGTGAATGTTTTCCAAATCTCATAAATCTTATCCTACATTGGGATGAGTGAAGAGCCTTTTAAAAGCGGTCACATATGGGATCCCAGGGTTGGCCCCTGCTATTGAGGGTTGAGAGAATGACTGGCCTCAGGCCCGTTCTCATTCTCTCTCTTTCTCTCTCTCTTTCTCTTACTCTCTCTCTCCCCTTCTCTCCCTCCTGATTCTATGGAACCCTGGGTCACAAGAAGGAGAGGCAGAAAGATCCTCCTTTTCCTGTCACTGTGTTCCTTTTGGATACAAGGCTGGGATAGAAAAACTAGAAGAATTTGGAAAAGAGGAGATTCAGAAAATGCAGAAAACAAAGGCAATGATGTATATATAAAGGGGCTAAATAATGATACAGTGGCACGAATTTAATATTTAAATTCATGAGCCATGCTGGTAACCACCAGAAAACTAAAAATAGGAAACTGACTAAAGTTGATTCTTTCCAGGAAGTGGGATTTCAGGTGGGGAGTGGTGCAATGAAAGTTGTTGCTTTTCATTAAAAATACATCTTCAGTTTCATTTAACCATGTGTATGTATTACTCTGATAATAATTAATAAGGAATAATATAAATATGGCATAGGACAATAAGTTGAAATGGAGTGTGAACTAAACCCTTGACTCCCGGTTCGGGGTCAATGAATCTACATTTTACAAAGCTCTGCAGAAAATGATGATAGCGATAGGCATTGAGTTCTTACTATGAGCTTTATGTATATTAACTTATTTAATTTTCAAGAAACCCTTTGAAGTAGGTGCTATTATGTCCACTTTGCAGAGCAGGAGGCTGAGTAACAGGGAGTTCAGTATGTTGCTCAAATGCCCCGGATGAGCTCCAGAGCTGGGATTCAGACCCGGCCTCTGTCCACTTTGCTGCACCAGGTGACAGCGATGCACATAAAGGTCTGAGAGCACTGAGGTGCAGGGTGTCTCGTGGGAGCTTCTGAGGCAGAAGGCCCGAGGCACGAGTGGGGAAACACTGCAGTAAACATTTGACAGTCCTCGCTTTTCCTCCTCTGGCCCCGATGTCCACCCAACCTCAGATCCCTATACCCTACAACCTATTTTGCACATTTCAGATGCAGATGTCTTCGATCAAACTCATAAGTCTCCTCTGAGTGGCTCTTCTTTTGGCACTCCTTGTCTAACGAAGGGAACTACCTTCCACACAGTTGAGCAAGTCTGAAAACTCAGGTGTGGCCCCCCACCTCCCTTTCCCTATCACTTGCCATTACCCTGCAATCAATCAATAATGCCTATCACTCTTACCTACTAAATCTCTCACAACACCACACGCCTTCCCTTCCCTGGCCACCCTTGGCCCTCAATCCATGTGACCATAATTTTCCAGGGACTATTGCAACAGTCCTCCGATCCAGTCCTCACACTGTAGCAGGTGTGAGGGAACCATGACAAAGTCCCACATCTTTAATGTTGCTGTTAAACCTGCCCGAGCAGCACTGTCTGCCTTGTGGGCCTCAGCTCAGGCCACTTTCCCTGTACCCCTAAGCTGCAGCCATTAGGCCTCCCTTTGGTCCCACCATTTCCCCATGTTTCTTGACTTCGGCCTCCACACCACATGCTGGCCCCCCTGTCTGGAATGCTCCCCTCCACCTGCCTTAGGAAAGTGACTTAATCATCCGAAGCCTTGGTCATCTCATCTGTCAAATGGGAATTAAAGTGCCATAGATTGAAATTGTTATAAATAGAAAATAAAACAAATCTACATAATGTTCCTGGCACAAAATAGGTATTCAATATATTTCTTTCCCTAAGCATAGCCCAGAACTAATTTTTTTTCAATAATCCTCACATAAAGATAAATCTGCTTGCACTACTTCTGTAATTGTGATTTCTAGAACTTCACAGTAGAAAAGAACCTGTAATGATTTGTTTACATCATGTTGGAAATTGATTAGAATCATAATGCATCTCGCAGTGAAGGGTTGGCACTGCAGGTTTTTTTTTTTTGCTGTCAGGTTATCGTGTCTTTTAGAGTGTGGGGTCTGTTAAATGTGGGTGTTAGATGGTTGCCATTTTCAAAATTACAGCTTGGTTCCATTGAAACAGCAAAAATAATCAATAAAATGTATACACCTTCAGAAGTAATGATATTGAAAAGGATTTCAAATAAATGAGCAAGTAAAATAAATTAGCATCAAGTTTGCAATTAGAGAGTATAATCCTTGATAATTTGAAAATGAGTTGAACCTGTATGTTAATGTATAAGGCAGTAACAGTCACATTTCCAGTGAAAGTAAATTGAGTTTAATAAAAATACTATCAAGTAGGGAGTGGGGAGGGGCTAATAGGTGGAGCACAGAGGATTTTTAGGGCAATGAAACTACTCTGTCTGATACTAAAATGATGGATAATATACAGTTGTCCAAGTGAAATGACTGTGCAAATAGTATATAATAGCTGAGAAATAATACGTGATTTTAATACACAGACACGCAAACATGGAGTGGGGAAGAAAGTAGAGCAATTGTGGTAAAAAATAGTAAAGTTCTGTTTGAAGACTGTGTCTTTAAATCTATGATTATAGGTAAGTTTCTTTGTATTCCTTAACAGTAAGAAATACCTGCCCTCTATGTTTTGGAGCTGCTATAACATTTATTAAAAAAATAAATATCTAGAAACTATTTAGCAACCTGATGAAATAGGTGTAACATACCTTCCAAGCAGTGTCATCTGGACGGGTAAGAGGTTTACGAAGTCGAATGAGCTTTTATGGCACTTGTTGAATCAGGTTGATGACCTTTGCCCCACTGTAGAGGAGAGAGTTTTTAAGTCCTCCATCGAAAGGTCCTCAGAGAAGGTGACTGAGCTGAGACCTAAGACATGAGAAGCCCATCGCAGGAGAGTGGGGGTGAGCGCTCCAAACAGGCGGAACAGCAGCACAGCGACCGCGAGCTGGGCAGGGTTTGTGAGCCCACGGTGGCTGGGGCCTGATAAGGGAGGTGAGAGAGCCATGTCAGATGAGGGTGAGACGTGGGCAGGGGCCAGCTTGCTCCTGCCTCATGGCCCATTCCTGATTTCACTCTGAGTGCAGTGAGGAACTGGCAGAGGTGTTTAAGCAACAGGAGTGGCATGATGTTTTCATCTGTTTAAAACGTGACCTTCCTCTGCTTTGTAGGGTGTTTCTGTACTGTTTTGAGCATATATCTTATTGAACAGAATTCTGAGCATTTGCTTCCCATATATTTGTGTTTGTTTGTGAACTGTTTGGGTTGCTACCCTTAAGTAGTCAGACATTGGTAGGGATAAATGGCTAGCTTTTGAACATGAAAGTTAAGGACACATAAAAATGAATGAGTTTTCTCCTTCTCCCTGCACTGTGTCATTATCTGGCTTTACTGGGCCTGTACACCCCACCCTCGGTACACATTTCATAGACAGAGACAGGAAGGGAGCGTCTGCGAAGCAGGGACTGTGGTGTGGAAGCTGCTGGAGTAGACATGGCGAGATGGGGAAGAGTGGAGATACATGTTTCATGTTTGGAGTCTTCAGACTTCTTGTAGGACTCGCCCACCCACACCCACTGCCTGGCTCCTGACGTCAGCTCACCCTTCTCACCTACTGGACCAGTAGCTCATCCTGTCAACACCCCAACAACGAAAACTGTTCAAAAATCTTCAGGGGGTGCTGGTTGCAAACCACTGAGATTAGTCCACTTTGCTGCCTAAAGGCTATTTCCTTGGCAGATTTATTAAAGGGATGAGTTTAAGGGATGAGTGGTATTTTTGAACTTCTGACTGGTGATGGAGACCAATGACAAGTTTTATGAATTAAAAGACAGTAACCAAAAGACAAACAAACAACGACAATAATCAACCAATCAACCTTAAAATGAAGTTCATCTAGATCCTCCGGCCAAACCCTTCCTCAGATGGAAAACTAAAGTTGGAGAGCAAAGGAACGGTCGAGTCGCAGTGAACTCTCAGACGGGTCTCAGAGATCTCCTCTCCAGTCGGATAACTGGGGCAAGTTAGTTCAGGAAGAAAGGAGATGTAACCTTTGTGGGGGAGAAAAAGGTGTATTTTCCCCGAGTGCAGAAAGTGCTTCATATTGGAAAAGTGAGTTAAGGTAGTAATCGTCCTAGGCTGAAATATAAATGTATTATGGCAAAATTAGCATGGGCTCATAGCCTTCCAGTATTCTGACTTCTTCTCTCCTACCCCTTATAAATTTGCTTTCCCCGGTCCCATATTTGGGTAGGGATCCATTTGGGTTCTGACATTTCAGTCTGCTTTTCCTCTCCTGGAGGGGCTCCAGCACACTCCAGCAGAGCATGAAGAGAAGGCATTAAGCAAATGACTTTGCAAACCTCTGGAAACTTTGTGCCCAGAGGGGAATGGCTGACCTGATTTCACAAAGAGCACTTGGAATCTGGGGTAAGGGAGGCTCTCCACTCTCCTTTCTCCTCTTTCGAGGCCACAGCCCACCAGATGTTGTCCTTTGTGGAAGGGTACAAAGCTAGGCTCCAAGGATGAGTCAAGGGTCCTGTTTGAATGTTTCTGCAAGGACATTCTGGGCTCCTTTGATGTCAGATTTCACTCTCTTAAATATTGACACACTCAACTCCAATCAATGGCTGAGAAAGCTGGTTTTCTCTTCCTGTTTATTGTGGAGTGGTCTTAAGAATATGACTCAGAGAACTCTTATAATTCTGCCTTAGGAAACGTTTGTGCCAGAGAAGTTTTCTTGAACCTTGCTGGAAACATCAGTGAGGAACCTTTCCTATGTTGTCTTCAAGGTGAGCCTGTCATAGACACAGGGATCCTATTTTAGGAAAGTTGCCATGGAAATAGCAATGGAAAACACACGTAACTGGAATTAGTACTATTTTTTTTGTAATGGGCATTAATTGTCCTGTACTCATTTATTTAAGCATGGCTATCTATTCTCTAGTTACTACGCACAGAGCAGTGTCACAACGTCTGTGAGGACTTAGGAATTTGAAGACACTTTAGCCTTACTTAGTAATTTTAAACATTTTAAAATTCATCCACCGTCAATCTTCATCTGAACTTTTTAAATAGCAGCTGAGGTGCAGGGCGATCATACAAGTCCGAATTTTAGATCCTGTAGGGGGGCTTTGTCATCCAAGTCACCCCTTCATTGTAAAGCTCAGCCCCCTGAGCGGTGGTTTACACAAGCATCCTGTACAAGCTAGTGGCAGAGTATTCGGTACTAGAGCTGAGGGTGGCTCTGGGCTCAGCCTGAAGGTGAAGACAAATGTTGACCTCTTCTGGAAATACGTGTGTCTCATACTCACTGCCTAGAAGGTGTCACGCACATTTCTAAGTGCCAGGGTTACAACAGAGAGCAAAATCCAAAAAAGTGCACGATCACAAGCAGTGATTAACATTATTTTCTGCCCAGGCCGGGGCACGCGGTCAGGTCCTGGGTTAGGTCCAGGTCCCAACGCACAGGGTGGACAACCTCCACTGCACATCGCAGTGCAAGCTTTGGGATCCCAGAGGCCAGGGATTCCAGGAACCAGCAGGCACAGGCTCTGGCTGGTGGGTGGGGGTCGCGGCAGCAGCACATTTAGTGTGTCCGCAGTGGTGCACTGGGGAGAGCGGGGTAGGGATGGCTGGTGGGCTCTGCAGGCGGCTATGCCCGGTCCGAGACTCCACCTCCAGCCCCAGCCCGCGTGGTGGCGCCTCCCTCTGCTCTGGCTGCCGCCTCCAGCCCGCCCCCTTCTCCGCTCCTCCGTGGCTCCACTCGGTTGGAGTTGGGGTCCTGAGCACCTGCCCCCGCCGCTGACCAGCAGAGAGCCCTGAGCCACCACCTCCGGTCTGGTCTGCTGCTCTCTGCTCCCGATGGGAAAAGTTGGCGCCGGCGGCGACTTCTGCTGGGTCCTGCGGTCCCAGGGACCCATGGGGTGCTTCCCTTACCAAAGGCCGGGAGGCTCGGCCTCTTCTCTCCGTGCGCCCCTGTACAGAGCAGGCCAAGGCGAGGACAAGAACTGAGGAGTCCTATGTTCCTGAAGCTCTAGAGCAGAACCCAGGCAAAGTCACCGCCCAGAGCTGGGGGAGCTGTCAATCTCCACCACATTTACACTCGACAGGCTCAGGCCACAACAGCAGCAAGAGGAGAGAGAATGGGGTTGGAGGCAGATGAGGATGTAAAGGGTTAAAGCCAGCCTGGTGATCTTATGGAGAATGTGAGTACCTGGAGCTTCTGGACTCAGGCGATGCTGCAAACTAGAGCCTTTGCCTATTTGCCACAGAAATACTTACTTCTGCAACACCTGCCTCCACCCCACCCAATCCCCATCTTCTTTTCCAAACCCCAGCCTTGATAAAAAACCCCTGGAGTGAGCAACGTAACCCGGCTCCCTGCTCACATCGGAGAGTGTGTTGCTGAAGACCTGACAAAGAATTGGGAGCAACAAAGTGTCAAGGCTACAGAGTTGAGTTAAATTTCAGCAGTACTTTCCCTTGTTAGATTGTAGCCGGCTCAAGTTAGGTTAAAAACAAAACAAACAAAACAACCCCAAAACTTGTGTCTGTAGGATAGTTTAGATGGGGAGTCCCACCCCTTATCTCTTCTTTCCCCAGAGAGGAGGAGAATGCCTCTAGAATATCTCCTGTTTCTGGGTACTCACCACAAGCAGGGCTGGAAGAGCACTCCGCAGAATTTTCTCACAGCCCTGGGGAGAGTGGTCAGACCTGGAGCTCTCCAGCCTGCGGATGAGCCATTGTTCTCAGGTGTGATCAGTGTAGGAAGATAGGATATTCCCATAACAACACCCCCTTGTAGTCTCCACTGCTGGCTTTCTCTAGTGAAGAGCGCAGAGCCCAAGTAAAGACATGACCCTCCTCCAGCTTCATGAAGGGAGGCGAGGGACCGCTATGGGCTCTGCTGGACACAGAGCAGGTGGAAGCCAGTGATGTCTGGCCTTTTCCTCGTGCAGGGGAGAGTTAGGTTTTTGACAAAATTCTGCTTCTTTTAAATCTGAAAGAACTGTTACAATTTAAACTGATCCTGGAAACTTGCACTTCTTGGGGGAAAAAAAAAAACCCAACCATTTGGATGCAATAGCTAAAGATGGTTTTAAAATGTTCTCCAGACATTAAGAACAGGAAATAAAGATACCTTTTCGTGTTTGCAGTTGTCAAGTAATTGCCAGAAAGGTGTCACTTTTAGTTGCACTCATTGTCAGCTGATAGTGAAATTTGTGAACATTTAGACATATTGGTTTGCTTTTACTGACTCCTTTTGGCACAGATTGCATTAAAACAAATCATGATAATAGCAATTCTTACAGCACCAGTTAATTTTGCCTATTTTTGAATTTCAAATAAATATGTACTATTTTAGATCTGGCCTCTTTTGCTAAACATTATGTGTGTGAGGTTCATTTGCAGCCGTCTTTCTAGTCAGCAAATACTTGCTTGCTAAAGAGTAACATAATCGTATGGATATCTCAGTTTGGTTTGAACATGTTGGTGTGGGACAACAGAAATAAAATATCAAACATATTGTATCAAACTCCTGGCTTGCACCCAGGCTCTGTGCTGGGCACTGGGGAGACACATGTGACAACATTAGGGGTTATCAGTTGAATGTGACAGTTGTATTAACTAAAGACCATTGCCCTGTGTGTGTGTGTGTAAGTGTAAGTTTGATGTAATGTTTTATTTTTACTCATGTTGCCTATGCTTTTGCTGTCATATCTAGAATGATCATTGCCAAGACCAGTGTCAAGGTGCTTACTGCCTATGTTTTCTTCTAGGAGTTTTAGAGTTTCAGGCTTGACATGTAAGTCTTTACTCTTTTTGGAGTAAATTTTTGTATGGGGGGCGTGTATGTTTTAGTCTGCCATCTTTGCAGTGCCCTGTGGCGCTAGGGCTGCCAAATACTCTTTAATTGTTATAGTCTCCTGGGACCCAGGAACACTAGCTCCCCCAGCTACCAGAGCCAGGCAGTCAAGGGGCATCCCCTGGGGGGCAGGTACAAAGACTGGTGCACCAGACACCTGGAACAGCTCCTTTCTGGGAGATAGAAATATTATGAAGAGTGGCAGAGGAAGAGGGTGAAGATAGCACCAGCCCTCTGACGTCTCTGGAAAGAGCTACAGTCGGCCTTCACACAAGTGTTTAATTAGAGGCCTGCCCCTTGGGCTCAGCTGTGCTAACAATTTAATAGGCCTTTTTGGTAGAGAGACTGACCTCCTGGGTCTGTTGCCTCTTGCTGTGCCCTGGACGTGGTAGTCACTCTTTTTTTGCTGGTTTGAGTCCTGTGAGACCCTGGAGTGTAAGCCTTGCTGGTGCCCAGAGCCAGGTGATGGAGAGGCGCCCCTGGCGGCAGCCACAAAGCCGGGCAGCATCCGTGTGTACAAGCTCCCCTCTGGGTAGTACTGGCCCTCTGGATTGGCAGAGGGAGAGCGCGAAGATGGTGCCCACTGGCTAGAGCGCGACAGAGAGAGCTAGGAGACAGCATCCACTGGAAAGGGAGGAAGGTAAAGAGAAAGGAAAGACACCTAGAGTTTAAAAACAGAAGGTGCCAGCAGGCTGGAGAAGCCACAGGCAGAACCCAAAATGGCTCCGGCCAGTCCCTGTCCTGGGAGTGTGCACAGCCGTCCCCCAAATGGGAGTCAAATCTGGTGCCTGTTCCTCAGGCCGAAGCTCCAAGACAAGCTCTATCCCACATCATGTCCCATGACTGTCGATCGGCCCTTTCCATGCCAGGCCCTGTCTGGACCGGTGAGTCTAAGCCCTTTAAGAGTCTTGACTCAGATCGCTATAGCTCGTGGGTCTCGTGGACACGAGCCCGGTTGGTTTAAAAGGTAGATGTTGTGGGGCTTGTCTCTCAGGTGCAGGTGTTAAAAGCCGTGGCTCGTGATGTGGGGTGTAAACCCGACTCTTGTCTGTGAGCTCGGGGTTTTCATTGCCCTCCCACTGTGGGTCACCGCACAGGTGGTAGGTGTGTGGCCAGACCGTGTTGGAGGCTCGCCTGCCTGCTCCAGTGTGGGCCTTCCGTTGGTGGAGTAGGAGTTGCTCAGCCAGTTTTTAGAGTTTTTTCTCGCCCCACAGGGAAGATGTTCCATATGTAGCTCTAGATTCTGTACGTTCATTGGGGAAAATGAGTTCAGGATTCTGGCACGTGGCCATCTCCAGCTGAAACCTATTAGACCTCTAATTTAATTTTACATTGATTCCTTGTTTAAAGCTTGTCAGAAATTTGCATTTGAAATCACCCAGGGAGCTTAGCGGTTGGCCTGCTCTTGATAGTTATTTTTCAGAGTCTCCCTCCTTCCCAGTCAGCAACCCTTCTCTCGTCACCAGTGTTTTGGTGATGCACATCCAAGTGTGGGTCCTCACTAAGTGGGCTTTGACGAATGCCACCGTGTGTCCTCTGGAGGTCTCAGCAGTGAGGAGATTGTGCTCCATCCACCACCTGGGTTACTATCACAATCCACCTCTTGCTCGGGTAGGCCCAGGTAAGGCAGCGAAGAGCACAGACAGACTTGGGTCATACCCCAGCTTGCTGACAAGCCAGGGTTTCTTGGATAAACCCTTTAACCCCTGTGAGGTAAGAGATGGACGGAACAGCGGAGGCTTTTTGCAGGAGCTGTGCATTGATGAAGGTGACTATGAGTGAGCAGAGAGAGAAATAGATTTTCAAATGCCATGTTGATGAGCTGGTAGGATGGATCCAGTTGGCATGAATGGTCTGAGGTGGAAAAAAACATGTGGGAAGGTTGGTCTCCTTCGTGGTGAGAATTTTTGCCATATTTGCCTTTCTGACATGTGTCCACTGGACTTCTACCAGCTTCAGAGGGCTTCGGCCATGTGTGGCTTTCCAGCTTGCCCACAGAGCTCAGTGCCAGGCTGAGGGAGATGATTCCTGGGAGGCAAAGGAGGGAAGACATAGACTTTCTAAGTGATTACTTGGAATGAGATATCTCTGAAGGAAAGAGAAATATGTGTAATTTTCCATATCTGGGGTCTGATCTCTGAAACTCAGACCTACTAGTCAGCCTGCTGTTAGACATATGGAAACTGTGGCTTCACCCAGTGACAGAGGTTTTTTGACTAATATGGGTCATGTTGTTTGCTGGAAAACTTCCAGCACGACGAAGTGTCTGGTGCCTCCAGTGTGCATTGCTGTTTCTGTTGGAAGAACGTCAAAGTGTGCCTTCCACAGGGTCATTACCTTGTGGGGGCTTTCTCTGGGGCTTGTGTTGAGAAAACCCTTGGGGACTTGGAAGTTCTGTAGTAGTCACTTCTGAACCCAACTTTTACCCATAGATATACCATGATTTTTGTCTTTCTCCCCAGGTCAACAAATGATAGCAGTGAGGCATGACAAGTGGAGTTAGGATATTCAGACAAGAGCATAGCTCTGACGGGTCTTCCTGACTGGGGTTTCGTGCACCACCTTGCTAGGACACTGGATGATGAGATCCAGGAGGGAGGAGGGAGAAGAGGCAGGCAGGCTGGAAAAGCCACTTCCTAATTCCTCTAACTCCATGGTCTTTCTTTTCCTGAAAACCATTTTCATAACCAAAACTTGGATAAGAACCCTGGTTAAATTAAAATCACGTCAATGAAAGATTTCATTGAAATAATCACCACCTGAGTTGGCTGTTTCCACTTTTAGTAATCTTCTCTAAATTTCACCAAGTAATGTTATTTTTGCTGTGTTATTGTTCAAGATGCCAATGGCTTTATTTCAATTTTGCCTCTGCATGGTTAAAGTCTTCATTCTGGTTAACCGAATAGGATTAAGATGGCTCATTCTCTCCAGCTCGATTCATACCTTGGTCGGCCTTACAGAAGGAGAAGAGAAAAATACTAAGTACTTTGATTAAGCACAACTATTAGTAGTATAATCAGAAAAAAGATCTCTTCATTTTTTAATGTTAATTTTTATTTATTTAAAAATTTTTTTTGTGTTTTTTCTGTTACCATTTATCCCCCCATACTCTCTTCCACCTCTACCTACCTGCCTCTTCCCCAACCCTTTCCTCTGCAGAAGATCTTCTCTTAGAAAACTAGTAGGTCCACCTTCCAGGGCAGCCATTTTTACCTTTTTCATCTCATGGAACACATAAACAGATTACTAAAATTCTGTGGCACACCAACAAACATATATTTTTTTGCCAATCTGACCCAAAATAGGTGTAATTTTGACTCATTCACACTGGATGTCTATTGTTGTGTTGGCTGTTGTCATTTTTTTAAAATTTGACAGTCTCAAGGAAAAGAGGTCAGTGCCCCTGACTAAATAGCCAGGTATTGCATGTCTTTAAAAATTCTTGGGGCACACTGGTTGCAAATCACCGTTCTAGGGTAATGGAGTAAGAAAAATGACGACAGCCTCAACCAAAGTGTATTCTGTGGGATATTACTAGGTGTTACATAAAGTTATATGTATCTGTATATCTATGAATATTTATCCACAGATAGATATTGTATATATCTGTATATTTTGTGGTGGTGGTTTGGACAATATTGAGTTAAACACTGCTCATTTACTGCATTATTTATCGTGGCCTCTAGAATTCTAATGCTCATTGAGAGTTCGCAAATTTATGTGAACACATAAACTTTTTCCCTGCTACCATCTAGCCAGACTGCCTTCTGGGGAATGAACCCATTTGGAAAAGGCTGGATGACTGCCCTATTTTTATATTGTGGGTTTTAAATTAATAGGTGATGTGGGAAGTGGGTTTTGCTTTCTGAGGAAGACATCATGGAGGGCCATCACTCAGCCTTAAAAATGTTCCTTTTGTGTCTCTGTTAGAGACATTTTTTGTACGTCTGGATCAAGGGACAGACTGAAGGGTGAATGTCCTGTTGGCATTGCCAGTTGCTGTCCCAGCAGGGAGTCTTGTCTCTGCTCCCCTTTCCTTGATGTTTTTTTTTTCCTGAGGGGGCAGTGGGCGGTGGAGTTATGGTGACAGCTTCGTTGTTCTTCGGAGGATATTTATGTTTCTAGCTTCTCCTGTAGCTGAGGGTGGCCTTGTGCCCTAGTGACCAATGAGACAAAAGAAGAGATCTACTAGGAGTGGGGGATGGGTGCAGAGGAGACAGGAGTTTTCTGGAAAATATTTGGCAAAACTCCCTAACAGTTTACAGATATAGAGGAATCATCCTTTAGTTGACCTTAAGACTGGAGACGTTTGCATAGGTCCACAGATGGTTTTGTCCTTTTGCCTTGAGTGAGTTGGGAGCTTTGGGTGACATCTTGTGATGGTGAAGGCCCACATCTAAGGATGAAAGGCTGGT
The DNA here is from genome assembly GCA_007922815.1 of Macrotus californicus. Classification (NCBI taxonomy): domain Eukaryota; kingdom Metazoa; phylum Chordata; class Mammalia; order Chiroptera; family Phyllostomidae; genus Macrotus; species Macrotus californicus. The sequence continues at coordinate 20,138 of VMDR010005993.1, forward strand.
ACTCTGAGGCTGGCAGAACTGGGCACACAGAACTTAGATTTTGAAGATCTTACTGAGCTGCTGCACTGAGTTGCCTATCTTCAAATTCTTTGTTCAGTAAGCAATGAATTATTTAAGCCTCTGTTAAGCTTTTTAAAAGTGAACTTGCTGTTGGACATATCCTAATTGATACATGTTTTGTTCTGATATGTGCCTTTATTTTATTTTCTTGATCCACTGTCTACACTTGAGACTATGTGTAGCTCAAGGGAAGCAAGAACCTATCTGAGTTTTTGAATAGCATCTGAGCATGCCGATAACTTTTCCTTGGTCACTAAACTAATATGTGAGTCTGTGTTGAATTACTTCTACTTTCTTTTGATTTAGTCAAGCAGAACAGGGGCTTCTGTGGAAACATCCCCATGTTTTGCAGTGGCATCTGAGGTGAGCTTATGTTTATAACAAAAAGGGGGGGATATATTCTCTCATGTGCAGTTAATAAATTAGGATTGTTATTCACTGTGCCAAAGGAATCACTGTTGGGTTAAACTGTGAGCTTCCTGGGAGCATTTGAAATAGGATTTTAGTAGCAAAAATGAGGTTACTCAGAGCCTTTGAGGAACTGTCATTTGAATTGATAGAGGTCTTTCCTTTTTTTTTATTTTTTATTTTATTTTATTTGCTGTTGATCTCTGTTCATAAATAAGTGGGCAGCTCAACTGGTAAGGGCCCCAGGAACTAGATTTTAGGCTCCCTGGGAAGAGAGTTAAAAGAGTGACTGAAGAATCAAAGGCCCACAGAATGATGGGTAATTAAGGGTTCTGAGGATGGAGAACTGAGATACACTGTGTGGCAAAGGCATGAGATTTTAAATGCTTTCAACTCATGGACTCAGTGCACAGTGGCTGGTGCTCTCCTTTCTGCTTTCTTATAGCTTTACCCTGCGCTCAGATTCCCAGACCTCAATGTGTCACACTGGAGCCCTTTCCGATTTTGTGTTTTTCTCAGTGTGTAGTCATCTGGGAGTTTAAGAAAGTTGGAAAACGGGAAATGCAAACAGGTCTACGGGTAAATTTTATCTACCTGCCTAACTATTCTGCTTACCTGCCCTATGTGTCTATTCACCTACATACCTACACATCCTTCCAAGCTTCCTAGCACTCCTGAACTGCTTACTTTGCCTAATCTGCATTCTTACCATAGTCACCCACTGACTCACCTGCCTGTCTTTTCAAAACACGAAGAGCACCTATCAATGAAATTCTTCATTTTACGTGTTGCTTAATGTTATCTCGAACTCATGTTAATGGATTATTTTGTGGTGGTGGTTGTGGTTTTATTTAGGAAACAGGATTTACTGTGATACTCAGGAGGAGGACAAATCAATATGATTTTGTTAGATTCTTTAATACATGACAGTGATAATGGTGATGTGATGATGATGAGGATAATGATACTGGAATTAATGATGAAGAGGTTGAAGACACTGTCTCTGATGTGGAGATTTTAAAATTAGCTCCATATAGAATCATTCATTCATTTATTTCTTTTTGATTGATATGTTTTTCCTCTATCCCTGATATTTTCTTCTCTTTATTGCTCATCAAGTGTTCACTAAATGTCAATATGTACTGAGCCCTATGGAAGGTGATATGATAAAAGGCATGCTTGCATTCCAAAGAAATAAAGTTATAGTCCATGATGACAGAAACTTGATCTTTGTCTCAACAGTGGAAGAAACCCCTAAAATATTGTAGAGGGTTGAATGGTGTACCCCTAAATTTATGTCTATCTGGAACCTGTGAATGTGACCTTATTTGGAAAGAGCGTCTTTACAGGTGGCATTAAGATGAAGCCATACCAAATTAGGAGGTAATTTGGACACAGAGAGGGAAGAAGGCTTCGTGTAACAGAGGAAGAGATTGGAGTGGTCCAGTTGCAAGCCAAGGAATGCTGAGGACTGCCAGCGACCTCGGGAAGCTAGGATGAGACAAGGGAAGGTTTTCTCCTAGAACCTTCAGAGGGAGCACAGCCCTATCGGCAGCTTCATTTCAAACTTTTGGACTCCAGATTGTGAGAGAGCGAGTTTCTACAGTTTTAAGGCATTCTCCTATCACACATGCAAATACTAGAGCCTCGCTTTCCCAACCGCCTCTAAAGCTCATGAACGATCACCTTAGACCTGAACCAAAAGCTGCTGATGAGAAGATGCAGAACTGCATGGGGAATGGCCATGTGATGTTCAGAAGAGATACACCCAGGCTCTGGATGCAGTGGTGCTGGTGACTCCGGGCCCAAACCCCTCAGCCTGCAGGGCTGGCAGCCTCAGTGCCAGAACCTGGTTTTCTGGATCCTGGTGAATTACCTGATGCTATTTTCATAGAACTTTATGGAGTGAAATTAACCAGAGCAGCTCCCTAGGCTGATAAAGAAATTGTGATTGATACACCGTCCTGCTTTTTAAAGTTAACCTTATATTGTAAAGAAACTCTATCATGTTCTACATCTCTGACCACCTTTACAATTGCTGGATAATATTCAGTTGTGCTCATGTACAGTGATAGATGTAGTAATTCTTCTGTTAGAAAAGTAGTCATTTGCACACAAACCTGCAATGGATATATTTGTGTGCATAGCTATTTTTGCCCTTGTGTCATTATTTAATGAAAATTCCAAGAAATATGTCCCGTTGAGTCAACGAGTGTGAACTCTGTATATCACTGTGCTTTCCTGGAGAGAGGGCGTGATTTATACCACCGCCAGCAGTGCAGGAGAGCAATGACTTTCTTGCATCTTTATTTGCATGGCGGGGTGTTATTTCTACTATCTTCCTGGGTGAAAAACAGTACCTTAATGTTTTAATTTTTATTCTCTGGTGAGGATAACATTGTTCTCTTATTTTTTTTTTTTTACTACTTGGGATTTCCACTGACTTTTCTGTTCATCAGGCAGGAACTTCCACCAGACACGTATAGGCGTGGGATGAGCACCTTAGCAAGGTTGCAAGTCCCAGTCACTCTGCCTGTCTGACCAGACTGGGCAACTTGATGAGGTTGTGATGCGGTGTGGAGGTTTAAAGAGATACCGATACAACCAAGTCTTTCAATCCTGGGATTTTAAAACTCTTTTTTGGGAGAAAAGGAGTGCAGAAGCGTGCTATGCCTGTAAGTGCTACATTCAGAGTGGCAGAATCACCAAGGAAAACATCTTTCTGTCTTAGGCTTTGCCCCAGTGTCCTCGCTTTTCTCTCTCTTTCAAAATGTATTTTCTTTTTCCCATCCCATGAAACGAAATCTTTGTAACATTTTTCTAACGGCCATTTTCGGATTAGCACCTTTGAAGAGCTGCCAAGTTTTGCCCTGACATTTTCTTTCCTTCATTTCAAAGGTCTTAAGATCCAACCTTGTGTCTTGTGGTTTCTCAAAGTTGATTTCTCACCAGTGGGTGGCAGCCTGTTGCTTTCAGGACAGGTAGCTGCAAGCGTTTGTGTGTAGCAGAGGAGTGAGGGGGAGTAAGTGCACGTGTGAGAGATAACTGGAGTTCTGGGCCAGATAAAGGGCTATTGAAGGTCCTTGACAGCAGGATCAATTTGGCAGTTTGCTTGAACAACTTCGGATAAAGACTGATTAAAAAAAAAACATGTATTGCATAAACTTTAGGATTATTTCTGGAAAGTTTTAGGGGATACTCTACAGAGAAAAATGTTCAATAAATATTTTTTTGTTTCCAAACTCTCTCACTAAGAGACATGCTTTCATTAGAGAATGCGGGCACTGACTTGCCCTCCAACTTCTCTAGGAGCCCATCAGTCTGAGGGAGAGAGTGAGTAATGATGGGGTGATCTCAAGCTCCCCTTGCTAAGGATAATGTTTGCATAATGCCTGTGACCATTTCACTCATGTTCTAAATAGTGGGTCTGGGAAAAGGGGGGATTCTTGTTAATTTCCAGAGGAAAATGGTGATCACTGTATTATCAAGTTTTGATGAATTGGAAAGCAGAAGCCCAAGTTGTATAATAGTCCATGCACTGGTCAGTGAGGCCAACCAGTTTGTCTTTAACTCCACACAGCCCAAGTCATTCTAGAGGGAGGTAAGGAGCCGGGGAACCTGGAAAGAGCAGCAGATGGTGAGAAAAAAAACAGGGGTCCCGCTTGCAATCTATCCCCAGTTAGCTGTGGGACTGGATATATTCCCTAAGTCTCTGGGTAGGAGGAGTTTTTCAACTACAGAATGAGAGGCCTGGACCACACAGCCTCCAGGGTCATTCTGTGCTCCAGAGTTCTCTGAGGCTTCTCTTTTCTGTTTTAAACTCCTTTAGTTCATCTAATCCCACAAAATTAAAATTAATCTTTCCTGAAAATGGGCTTAGGATACATAATGCGTGTTATGTTTTCTTCACATCTCTCTCCCTGGGAACATCAGCATGTCCCTGACTCACCTGGATCCCTGTCCCTGAGAGTTTTGCTGCACAGGAGAGTGTCCCTTATGAGAAAGTCCATCACCTCAGAAAGTACTGTCATGGACAATTTGTGCTTCTTTTACTTGGCTGAGAAAGCCTTCTGAATTGCCTGTGTCGGTCCATTAGATTGCCAAAATGCAATTTATTCATTCAACAAATATTCAGTGAGCACCTACTGAATTCCAGGGTCTCTACCAGGTGCAGTAGTGCTTCCCAAGGACGGTTTCAGAATCTACCTTTCTCTTGCCCAAGTATGAGTCTCTCTGCATGGGTGGAAGATCCTCAGATTCTCAGAACTTCTCTAGAGGCAGGAGTGGCAAATTGGGACCAGCCTGTCCCTCCGTAGAAACTTTCCCACAGGCTCCCACCAGGGGTGAGCAGGATGTTAAATCAGCACCCTGCTCTGAAGGTGAGTGGGGATGAATCCTGAGCAAGGGGAGCATTTTTATAATTTGTACAAAAACATCTTATGGGATGGGGTTCCCCCCTTTCTAGGGTCTAAGCATCCTGGGTTTTCTTTTTTTCCCTCCCTCTACTTGGATTCTGTCTCATTTCCATCTTGAGATCTCTATTCCCCCAAATGAGAAATATTTCCCTATTCTGGACTCCTTCTCTTTTAACTTTCCTTTTGTAAAGAATGCTCAAAAAGGCATTAAATTTTTATGAAGCACTTGGTTTATTATACTAATAAATCCTGTTTTGGTTTGTGAGACATTTGCAGTAAATGTGATGAGTTTATATGGAAATTAAGGAAGCACTATGTCTTTTTAATTAGACAGACACGTATGTGAAAGGAAACAAATGTCTCCTGGAGTGGGAGGAGGGTTGGGCTTGGAGCAGAGTTTCTCCTCGGCTGTTTTCTTGGGTTAATTTGGAGACTCTTCACTCACAGGGTCCATGGTGGTAAAGCACCTCCCTCTTTAGGAAGAGGAGGGGTCTGTCCCTTACCGCTTCAAGCCATGTATTTGAAATTCCCTCCCACTCCTACTGACATTATTGATGTCACAGGCAGGGGGAAGCAGTTGAGACTTTCTAAGGAGAATAGTAGTGACCTGTCCTTTGCCTGGTATGGTCATTCTCAGCCACAGCTACACATTGGAATTGCCTGGATGCTTGCAAAGATCTCAGATCTGGCCTCTGCTGCAGAGTGATACATGGCAATTATAATCTCTGCCAGTGGAGTTTGGGCATCCGTGTTTCTGCAAAGGCTCCCAGAACCTGTGTGGACAGATGGAGAAACAATGGCCTGTGTTTTCCAAGGGTTACGGCAGAGTAGCTTAGGAGCATTGATGGGCCAAATCGAAGTCACTCAGCTCTGTCCCTTGTCATATAAACAAGAAACACATTATAAACAAAAAGACGAAGATAAGTTTAATGAAAACAATGGGAAAATATAGTTAGTACAATGAGCAATGATGAGAGAGCTAGAGTAGCTGTGTAATATCAGAAAAAAACATCTTCATAACAAAAATGATTTCAAGGGGTAAAGATGAAAATTTTATAATGACAAAAGGGCCAATTTATTAATGAAACATAGTAATTCATTTAACAATCCTGAATGTGTGTGCATAGTAATGTAGTTTCAAAATGCATGCGCAAAATTTGGCGTTACTGAAAAGAGAAATAGATAAACCTGGGATTATAATTGGAGATTTGAAAACATTAAAATTTGATGTAATAATTGCCACAGAAAAAACAGTAATATGGAAGACTTGAGCAGCACTGTTAGCCACACCTGGCACTAACTGATGTTTATGGGACACAGACCTCAATAAAGGCAGAACACGGTTCTTTCAAGGGCTGATGGAACACTTAGGTGACCAAATGCTGAGCCAGGACACAATTTTCAGTAAATTATGAAGATTGCAGTCACATGGAGTGTGTTCTGCGGCCACAACGGCAGTAAAATAGAAACCAGTAACAGGAAGATGTCTTGGAAATTCCTGAAACTTAGAATTAAATAACACACTTTTAAGTAATGAATGGGTCTGGGAAGAAATCACCAGGGAAAACAGTTTTAACTGAACTGAAATAAAACTTCAAACTCTGTGGGTTGCAGCTAAGGCAGTGATTGTGGGGAACCTATGTATGCGTGTGTGTATATGTGTATGTATATAGATGTAAGTGTGTAGGCTAAAACTTACAAGAATCACACCAGAATTAACTGTCAGGTCCAGGGGATGACATTGCAGGCCATCCAAACGTATGCCTTTAAACTTCCTTAGTTCTCCACAGAGAGCTTCCATTATGTTAACATTCAGAGAAAAGTGGTATTAATAATAAATTGACACCCACAGATATTTTATAACTTTCCAGATTTCAAGGAGCTGGCCAGGGAGCAGTTCATTTTGATTCGAACTCTCCTGTGTGTCCAGGAACCTGTGTCCTCACTATGCTGCACCGTTTCCCTGTAACGATTTCTGGGGAAACACTTGTCTTAGTTAAGCATGCCCACAGTACACAGGTTTTTGTGTTTTTGTTTTTGTCTTCATGCACTCAGTCAGATGTGTTACCTCCTGTCCGTCTACAATAAGTAGGGCAAGTGAGAGGAGCCCAAGAGGAACTTTGTCTTGTCTTAGAACTAGTGTGCGTGTTCCCCGTCTTTTGGGCATTTGTGAGTACTTTCGTACTTCTGGATATGTGAGCCGCAAGTGACACTTACCGATAAAACTCATTGAGTATAACACACCTGTATGAGAAGGGTTCAGAGTGGGGATATCATCTGTACATGAACTTCAGAGGATCTTTCAGCAGAAACCAAGTTGCTCTGATGGCACAGACCGAGAAGAAATGACCTTCCAAGTTCATTTGAGGAGGCTCCCACACTTCCTGTGACTTGGCTATTGAGCTACTTCTTGGATTTAGTAAGATACCCAGGTATCTTTTCTTATTTGCTTAAGCTGGTTTTTGTTACTCCAGAGCAAAAGAACCTAACGTGCATAATCAAGCTTATCCAGATAATAAGTAGCTATTGGGGATTCAAATACAAATTGACTGAACTGCAGGATAAGCGGCTATTTATATTCATGTTTAAATAGCATAGATGCTGTCCAATAAGCAATTCTAATCTATAGCTTCTTTTTGAAGACTAAATTAAACTTTTGTAAAACTTTTCCCTCATTCATATTTAATTGATTTAAATGCTCCCTCCTTCCAAGATCACATTTAACTTGGTTTTAATGAGAGAGAGCGAGAGAGAGCGAGCTTATTCATTTAGGGACATTTGCTTCTCTCCTCCACTTTTCAGCTGCTCCTTCCCCCTGGTGCCCTCACAGGGAACGGAGCTGGCTCTCACGCATCCGCAGTTCCACCGTGCTCAGGGATGCTACAGAGATGACTGACAACGGTGAGCTTCTCTACATTCCAGAAGATTGTGCCACTCTGGGCATTCAAACCACGAATCCCAGCTCCCCTGCGAGCATCTGCTCTTCATTGATAGGGCTGTCAGGTGCTCATTTCAGCTCTTCACTCTGTTGTGAAAGCATCTGTGTAGCTGCCTTTCTGAAGTTGTTTATTTTGATATGACATGCCGGAAGCATAGGCCCAATAGAGTAGATTTGCTGAAAGCTGTAAATTCATTTGGTGGTTTCCCTGTTCTTGAATGAACTTTCTGATACCTTCACCTTGTCACGGTCTGAAGCATATCAGTTCATTACATTCGGAAAAAATACATATTAATGTGTTCAGTAAGTAACTTGGGAAGAAACGTGTTTATGTTATTGCACCAAAAGCTGATGGGCATGCATTTCCTAATCTGAATAATTTAGTTAGAGGAGGGTGATTATCATCACACAGCTTGGATTGCATCTGTCACAGGTACTATTGGACTGCCTCCTGGAAAAGGGGTCATTTTTAATACATCCATACCCTTCACCTTGTTCAATTTTTAGCTCCTTGAATTATTGATTTTACAGTTTAATTTGCAGTGGTGTCATCAGGGCCAGCTTCATGGGCACGCAGCCTGCGCTGTTACTTAGAAGGACCCCACCCTCGGTTTAATCCTCTACATCTTGAACAAGGAGCTCTGAATTTTCTTTTGCATTGGTCCCCACAGATATGTAGCCAGTCTGGGTGTCAGAGAACTACAGGGGCATTGGAGTGGTCCAGTCAGGGTTACCTAATGGGAGGAGCCCAGGGCTTGGCCACTGGTCAGCTGTGTGACCTGCAGGAAGTTAGGTCCTTGGCTTTGTCAGTAGGAAATGAATAAATAAATGAACACGTAAATAAAATACTCCTACTTACTCATAAACAATTGTGATGCTTAAAATGAAATGATGCTTGTGAAGATACAATGTATGTATCAGCATTGTCTATTCATCTACTTTTCCTTTATGGACCTGAAGTCAGGTTATGACTTTGGAACAGGTTAACGTTAAAGGTCTTGTGACTGGGAAATATCTGGTGTAGGACAAATCGTTTCACTCCAGCTTACCTGCTAGAAATGTGCACCTCTCGCACTTTCTTCAAATGTATATTCTGCAGTATTTGGGCTACATAGTGGCTCTTCGGGTCTGCTCCTTGGTGGTGCAATGCAAAGCCTGGCATCCTACATGAAGGTATTGAGGGCCTGACCTCATCTGCGTAAGAACCTGAAGAGAAACCCAGAATTTTACACTTGCTTGGTTCTTAGTGGAAACCAAGCTTTGGGGTCAGATAGATGTGGCTCCACCTAGTTTGCTAACTTGGAAAATGGGGAAAAGAAATACATGGGGACTTTCGAAGTTTTTGTGAAGCTGCAAAGTCACTTTTGTAAAGTGCCAAGTTCTGTGCGGCCTCAGGAGATGGTGACGATTGTTACTTATTTTTCATCTTTTGTTGTGTGCTCACTTCTGAGTGCTGCGTGTGTGTGGGTGCACGTGTATCCACAACTGGCTTGTCATTTCTTTGAGGTCATCAACCGTGGTGCGCTTTTCTTTTTAATCTTCTGCAACTTCCAGTGCAGTACTGAGCATTTAACAAATAGGTTCATAAAATGATTTTTTAATTTATTTTTTGACAGAAGTGAAATTAAAAATTAACTCAGCTCTGTCAAATGCATTTAAAAACACCAAAATTGCATTCTGACAGATTTATCACAATCCAGCTAATTAACACATTCATCACCTCACAGAGTTATTTCTCTTTCTTTTTCTTTTTTTGTGATGGGAACAATGAAGAGCTACTCTCTTAGGAGATTTCAAGTATGCAATACAGTATTAACTGTTTTTATTATGCTATACATTAGATATGCAGAACTTCTTCTTAGAACTGAAAGTTTATACCCTTTGCTAAGATTTCCCTTTTTTAGGGAACCCTAGTGTACTGTTGGTGGGAATGCAGACTCTGGAAAACAGCATGGAATTTCCTCAAACAACTAAAAATGGAGCTGTTTCTTGACCCAGTGATATCACTGCAGGGAATATACCCTAAAAATCCCAAATCACCAGTTCAAAATAACTTATGCACCCCTATGTTGATAGCAGTGTTACTTACAATAACTAAGTGCTGGAAACAGCTTAAATGCCCATCAGTAGATGAGTGGATCAAAAAACTGTGGAACATTTACACAATGGAATACTACACAGCAGAAAGAAGAAGGAACTCCTGCCCTTCACAACAGCATGGATGGAACTGGAGAGTATTATGCTAAGTGAAGTAAGCCAGGTGATGAAAGACAAATACCACATGATCTCATCTGTAGGAGGAATCTAGTGAACAAAAGAAATGAATGAACAAAATAGAACCTCAGGCATGGAAACATGGAACAGACTGACAGTGACCAGAGGGAAGGGGAGAGGGATAATGGTGAGAAGAAGAGGAAAGGACTAGCTGAAGAGCATGTAAGAATGACCCATGGACGTGGACAACAGTGAGGGAATTGACTGTGGGAGTGGGGAGTGGGATGGTTGGAGAGGGGCAAAGGGGAAAATATTGGGACAACTGTAATAGAATAACAACAAAAAGTCTTTTAAAAATAAAAATAAAAGCGTGAAAAATAAAATTTCCCTTTTCTGCCTGCCTCCCCTCAACCAAGAATACCACTCATTCTGATTCAATGAGTTCACCATTTTCAGATGCCACATGTAAGTGAAATCATACAGTCTTTGTCTCTCTCTGGCTTCTTTCACTTAGCACAATGTCCTTTGGAATCATACATGTTGTTTTAAGTGGCAGGATTTCCTTCTTTTATAGCTGAAATATACACACATATATAGATATATACTGAAGTTACAAATAACTACTAGAAGTAGTATTGTTTTATTTTTGTTACTATAGTTTAGTTCTGTTGTGATTGGAGAACATCCTTCTTTCATATTTTTCTGGGTTTGAAGTCACATTTCACCCAGGGTACTTCATGTTTATGGTCTCTTGGCATCTTATCTCCTGAGCATCCTTCTTCCTTCTCTCAAAAGTGTCCCCATTTGGATGATAAAATGTTAGGCCATGCTCTACAGGACCCACAAACTCTTTGCTATTCCCCCCTTCAATTCCAAAGAGCCCAAAGCAAATATGATGCTTCTGTCCTCCCAGAAAGGGATTTGGCTAAAAAGGAAAAGCCCTTGCACTTTTGCAAACCTTGGTTTCCTTATCTGAAAATGGGAAAAACAATTTCCCCTGCTTCACTACATTTTCTGAGGAATAAAAGAGAAGATCCTTGGAATATAGTAATTTCTTAATAAAATATAGCCAAGGTCAACAATATTTGAGCATTTTCTGTCCCAGAAACTATGCTAGCTCTTATTGATATTGCCTTATTTATTCTTACATTGTCGTAAGTCTAAATATCTCAGTTCTGTAGAGGACGAGACTGAGGGTTCAAAGCAGTGGTACTTGTCTAAGGCCACATACTGGGTAAATAACAGAAATTAACTACATGGCTTTTTCTCATTCCAAAACCTATGTTGTTGTTGTTGTTTTTTCCCATCATATGTTATACTGCATCTAAAATAAAATAAATTTATAAATCTGTATCAGTTATAATAACTGCAATTATGCCTTCTTTCTAAACAGAAACTGACATATTACAGAAATCTGAATAAACAAGAATTAAGTAAGAATGTGGCAATTTAATAGACCTAACTCAGATTGTCCAAAGATGATATCACATACACACACATCACTCAGGAAGACTAAACTTACTGACAGGTTTTATAGATGAAGAGTCTCAGGTTTACTTCTGTTCCATTTGTCCTTCCTTTTTAAGATGCCATAGAGAGGCTGATGGTTCTTGGATTCTGCTTTTGCCTTGATGTTGAATGTCTAAACCATTTGGGATAGTCTTTCTACCTCTGTGCTCCAGGGAGCCATATCTTTCTAGAAGCTGGACTATTCCTCTCTAACCTTGTTAAAACTCTAAGGTTAAGGATGCTGACTTTTCATTTCTGTGTCCTTAGTACTTGGCACGTCACTGAAGAAGATACTGGCTGAGAGCTTGTTGCCTGAGGATTCCCGCTGACGCAGGAGTCTTTAAACTCCCAATGACAGTTCTTTCTTTTTCTCTTTTACTTTCCAAAAGGCTCCACAAACATTTGGCTGATGTTAAGGCTAGTCTGCACTTTCATTTTTGTAATATTTGCTAACTTGCTCCAAGGGTTTATGGAACGTCCTTGGACAGTCATTTCAATAGTTGCTCACTCTAAAGGCTGTGGAATGCCTCCGTATTTCTGGCCTGAAGTTACTGCTGATCTTCACCTTTTTCTGGCTTTGATTCTAGCATTTGCTTCTTTTTATATAATATTGGTTTTATGGCCATATACCTTATTTCAGGACTTTTGTTCTTCCCCCTCCTATCTTAAGATAGGAGGCATTGGAACTTCTTCCTCGCAGCCTTTTGGTGAATAGGTTTGGGTTATAGAAAGAACTTAGGTTCACTTAAGAAACTCTTTGGCTCCATAGGGCTGGCCGAAACATATCCACACCAGGCAGCATCCCTGGCGGCTGCCAGGTCATTGGAATAGTGCACCCACGCATAGGGTTTGCCATTGATGAGTAGAAAGAAAGAATAAAGATTACTTAGCAGTCCCCCTTTGCACCCTCAACACACCTATATTTTACAAGATAAACACTCTTTTAACTTGTTGGAATATGAAAATCTCACCCTAAAATTAGACACACTCTGCCCACATGTTCTCCGTCTCCCTGCAGTTCTCCATCAGAACTTCTCTGCATGGGTAGCCGCTGACTTTTTCACTTGCCTGTAAGTGGGAGTGGATGAGGATATTTATGCCCATCAGACCGTGACTTTGTGGAGATGATTTGTCCCCAAGGCCGTCATAACCTCTCATCATGACTGTGGAGGTTTACTGACTATTGTCCAAGGCTCTGCTGTGGTTTCTGTCCATAAAATAAAAATCGTGCTATTGACATCTGAATGAAATGGTACATTTGTAATGATCTTAAAAGGCCTTAAAGATGAACAGTCTTTGAAAAAAAGTCATTTGACTTAATATGGAGTATTAAGTATATCTTTGCTGAAAACAGAGAAAATTATTTTCATCAAAGACACTGAAGACAGGTCTTTTAAAAAGGCAGGTCACGTATTGTGTGCAAGCTCTTGCTAACAAGGTCACACTTAATAGATTATTGATCCATTTAGTGTTTAGTAGCAAGCTAATTTTTTTCATTAGCTATGCGATTGAGCATTTGTCTGTGTTAGAGGCCAATCCAATGAACATCTTTCATTTGGTATTACACTCTAATGTCGAGTAGCATATGCCTTGGATGCACTAAACCCTGTTTACCGCCACAGTTGCCCTGGGGTCTTGGTTTTCCTGCTGTTGTGAACACTCTCTTTCCTGAGGCTGACTTTCCTTTGTCCCGAAGGAGACTGGTAAATCCTTTCTAGTGTGGAAAGGCTGGGCTTGCAGGCTTGGAGATAAGGGTGGAATCTGACTGTATCATCCCCTGCAAACACCTGCTTCACTTCACTGCCATTCCCGTTATGTAGGATTTTTTTCCAGTATTGTGATGGGAAACTTGAAATCACATATTGCTAGTTATCTCCCAGGTGTCCAGGAAGTTCTAATCTTTGAATAATAACAAAAGGATAATTGTGATAGCATTTAAGCCCTGTAGTTCCTGAGTTTTGAAGAATATACTAGACTTTCAAAAGAACAGACATGAAATTCACCGTTACGTGTGTGTGCATGCTGTGTGTGTTTTAATTTTACAGGACTTTGTGAAATTGGAGCCACGTGATTTTTTCTGATTTATATAATGAGGCAATGAAAACCTTTTTGGTAAACGTAAGAAAGATCCTGTGGAGATGAAACACACTTGTGAGGTAGCAGAGAGCAGAAGTTGAGAGCATAAACCTCTTGCTAACAAGGGGTTTGCAGCCAGGTGGCCTGGGTTCAAATCCCACTTCTACCATTCAATATCTGTAAAATTTTGGAAAAGACACCAGATAATCCTGTGTTCTTTTCTGGAAAAAAAGAAGGCTATTAAGAGCACTTTCTTCATGGAGTTTTTAGAGCATTAAATGAGGTAATTTATGTGAAATGCTACACAATGCCTCAATAAACACCTTGGGAAAAATGCCTGGCTTTGCTTCTAGGACTATATGTTCTCATTATTTCCAGACTAATATTTACTATTTTTAAACTAATAGACTTATTTAGAGCAGTTTTAGTGTCTCAGCAAAACTGAATAGAAAGCACAGAGTTTCCATAGACCCTCTGCCCCCATGCACAACCTCCCCCACTGTGGACACCCAGTGCCATGGTGGTACGTTTGCTACTGCAGACAAACTCACACAGGCACGTTATTGTTACCCAAAGATGCTAAACTTTTTAGAAAGTATCCTCTGTGATTTAAGTGATCCTTACCATTTTTTTTTTTGTTCCAAACTTACTATTTTCTTGCCTGAGTCCAGTGAGCATTGGGAACAAGTGATTGTTACCCTAATGATTTAGCAGAAAAGAATGAAGACAGTTACAAGTGGAGACTATCCCTCTAGTTTCTGTGTAGGTAGATGTATTGTTAAATATCCAATATTTAGATATTCATTTAACTACCATTTAGTGGATTCCTTCTGTGTGCTAAGTACTGTTTTCTGTTTGGGGATATAAAAGTGAGTGACAGAACCTTTAAATCCAAAGGGTTTATAATCTAGTTTGAGAGACAGTGATTGGTATGTTACCATCCACAAGAGGCTTTGGGGACAAATGAGCTCACATTCATGTTTCATGTTGAAATCACAGTGAAGGCCAATACCCACATTTTTGCCGGACTTCAGCCCTCACTCACTGACCTTAAACATCTTTTCAGTTAATTTTACAAGTTCAAATGGGGTCCATCAGATGTTCAGCTACTTACCTTTGCATTTCTAATTACACTCTCCACTGAATCAGAACACTGATTCAACGAAGGCTTTCTTATTTTATCCAAACAATCTACACTCAGAATGCAGGATACATTGATTGTAAGTAATGATGCCCATGATGGATGCTATCTAACCTGCTCAGGACAAGACTCCTAATGCCTCTGCCCAGATCTCTCTTCTCAAATTTGTTTCTCTTTTCCCTATGTGTCTGCTGACATGCTGAGGAAGGCAGTGACTATTTATCTTATAGAGGGTGGTGGGTCCTGGAGTTTTGAGAAGTCAAGTGTGTGAGGTCAGCAGCAGTTCATAGAATCAAGGGAACTCAGAAGATCTCCCCTAGAGGTGGTAGCACCAAGTGTTAAATACATAATGTCAAGGAAAGTGCCTTGACCATTGCTGGCACTGATGCAATCCTGTTGGAAGACACTGCATTGGATTGCAATATGTTTACATGGTGCCCATCTGAGTTTTATTTTTCCTGTGACTTAATTGGAGTAATGTAGTGGTAGTGTAACAATTGGGATATGAATTATGACACTGAACATCAAACGTTAACTTACATCTGGATGCTTTGGCCAAGAACACAACACACAGATGTCTATTTCCTGCTCAAGGTGCAATAGTCTTCTCTATAGACAAGCCTCAAGGAGAAGAATATCTCCATGCAATTTCAGGGTACTTTCATCCCCTTGAAACAGCCCATGCAATTTACTTCCATGTTCCTCAGTTTCCTCTTTATTGTCTTAGGCTCCCTGTGGGATAAAGCTTATTTTACCAGTGCCAGATAAATTGGGGCTTAAAAGTGCATGCTCATGGTAATGGAAGGAGACTTGACTTGGGGTGGTGAACACCATACAATATACAGATGATGTGTAATAGAACTGTACATCTGAAACCTATACAATTTTATTTACCAATGTCACCTCAATAAAGTCAATTAAAAATGCATGCTGAGTCCCCCCTAGTAGCAAGGAAAGTCTAGAATTTGGTGTGTTTGGTGTGTAAGCCAGCTCTTGGGTGGCATAGTCCAGGCCCCCTCTGGACCACAGCTTAGACCTTCACACATTCCCCCCGTCACACAGTTGTACTCTTTAATAGAGATTTTATTACCTGGGCCACACTATTTTCCTCTTTGTTGGAGCCCTGAGCTCCTTGCTACAGATGCATGTACAGAACCCCCAGCCCCCCAAATTAGGAGGTCCACAAGATGGGTTGCTGTTTGGTTTTCAGAAGCTACCAGTGGGTTCCAGTGTGTTGCATAATGATATCAATTTTTTAATTATATTGGTTTTTTGTTTTTTTAAATAGTATCTGTTTAAAAAGCAGTATCTTTTATACTGTGAATTTGCAGTAGAAGATACATAATGCACTTTTTTTTTTACTTGCTGTGTGCCATATATAGTCTTGTGATGAAAATAAACTTTTTCTTTATTAAAAAAAGTGCGTGATGTCACCTCACTCCCATCTTTTTATCACTTAGGACCTGGGAGCAACTCTTCTCCATGCCTGGTGGTCCCAAAATACTGCTTTCATTTACATCTTTAATAGAAGATAAATGTGTAGGCAGACTAGCAATTACTGCCATTAAGAAATGGGCTTTCAAGCTAAAAATAAAGGAAGAGGGTTATTAGAACTGTGCATTTTTCTGGGTATCCATTTCAGACCAATCTAGATAAAGCCCTGCAGACATTACTATATGGAACAATATCACATTATCTCTAGGGCTGGATCAGGTGATCTGTCTGTAATGGGCCTTTTCCCCCCCTCTGTACTGACTTCAAAAATCCTATTGTGATGGAAATGGCCTGGCGGAATCTGTTCAATTGCATTCAGACTTCAAAAGTCATTTCATAACTGCTTTTAATGTGGCTATTTAAAGGTATGACCTCCAGATAAAATTTTCCATTTATCTTCCTTATAGAAATAGCAATTATTAATAGGATGTAATTATTTCAATATATCCCTTATCACTTAGCATTATGAAATCATACCTACTTGGTTTTAAATACACTGTGCATATTTCCATAATTACAAATATATTCTTGCTCCTTTTCTTCCTGCTAAGAAAAAATCTTTTCGAAAGCACTTATTGATGGCTTACAATCAAATGTGCAAATAATACACTTAGATAACATTGAAACATCACTAATAGGGTGACAATTTATTTCCTTCTCAAGTATGTATGATGGAAAACTTCAAGAGCAGAAGTGCTTCATGTTCACCAAGGAGAGTTTAATTCCGCACTGATGTAATTCTAAAATGTAGTGTTGGTAGTATGTTTCATAGGAAGGATGGACAGGGCTGTGCTTGTTTAGGTTGGGGCCTAGGCTTAGTAACACTAGGCTCAGATTAGCAGCTCTTGGCAGGAAACCAAGATCCTGCTCCTCTCCTAGAGCTAATGTATGTTATCTTTATAAAATAATGTGTGTCTTTAAACATATCACCCAAAAGCTGACTCCATTGAAAGGGCAGTGGGACCTTTGATTTTGGTCGAGACATGTCTCTTTGACCTTCTGGGTCTGTATGCCAAAGTTTCAATGGGCTAGAGATGTGTTAGCCAGGTAATGCATTCTCTGAAGTCCCTGAGGCAGCAGACCTGGCTCTTTCTCAGTTGGGAATGGTTGTCTACTGTTGGAGGCATCCAAACTAGCCCTAGTACCATACACAGCGGCTCAGAGTCTTCTCTTCTGAAAAATTAAAGGTTACTATTGTAGACAGCAATGGAAACAGTGCAAAGTCGCTGTGGGTTTCAACTATTTAATGAAAGCAATAGAGGAGTCCAGGAAATGTTTAGCACATTTTGATCATGTTAATTCTTGAAACTGTAGTTTGATTATCTCTACCGCTTTTCTTAGATGGGAGAGTTTTGTCACACTATGAAGTATTGCTGTTAATGAACATTTTAGATGAATAATGCTAAATAAGAAAGGATTCTGCCCTCTGTTAAGAAATTCTTTAAGGCCCGGGTTCATACTTTGGTAATTAAGCCTTATATCAAATATGCATAATAATGACAGTTTCTTTATTACAGTTGCCAATGACACTATGAATGCCTGTTGATACCCAGGGGTTGAATTATTCTGGTTAATTATTGTTTTATGCTAACACAATACCTTCCATCCCAAGGAGTTACTAAGCATGGTGAAAACTTTAGCCCCATTAGTATTTATGAATATCTTCAATTGTTAAGTGAGAAGGCAGTCTGAGATAAATTACCCTGGGTAATTACAATCAAGAGCTTAATTTTAATGATCACCTGCTACACAAATAAAAAGAAGCGATGAAACTATCATTATCAAGGTAAATCCTGTGTGTCTCTGAGGAATGTTATATTTAGCAATATTCATTAAGAATTTCTGTAAACTCTGAGTCTAAGAACAGGATGTAGAACAAAACTACAAAAATAGCATAAAAATGTCATTAAGTAATAGGAAGCATCTTGTTTTACACTGTAGATGATTGCTTTGGGATTTGCCTTTTGTTGTTTAATATGTATGTGTCTAGTTCTGCAGCCAGGTTGAGTAATTCTGCAACACAGTACCCACACTGTCCCAGTGATTTGAATTTCTCCATGAGTGACCAAAACCTAATACAAGTTCAAATCTAGCTCTTCTCTAATTAGACCTTTAAGGGAATAGACAAAATTAGTTTGGACAAGTGGTAAGGGTCAAAAAGGAATAAAATGTGAAAAGATGTGATGACTTATTGATACATCCCCTCCCCCAAACAGATTTTGGCTTTCTGCATAAGCATAAAAGATCGTAGTCTGCCATATCTTAAGAGCAAGGAAATAATGCATTTTAAAGACCTATGTCCATGTATTTCCTTTCTTCCTTAGTTTTTATGGGTGTCAGTTGTGCTGAGTTTTATGGCAGTTCTATTAAACAAAATAAATGGTGTGCAGTGGATAAATTAAGAGCTATTTCTTGGTACCAAATAGGGTTTTTTCCATTGTCTCTATAGAGTTGAACTTATTTTATCCAGTCCTTCCTTCCCTCTTTCCCCCCTTCCTCTCTCCCTTCCTTCCCCACCTTCCTTCTTTTTTCTCTTGCTCCCTTCCCTTTTTGCTTCTTTCCTCTTTCTCTCTCCCTCCCTTTCTTTATTCACAGCACAAAGCAGCATGTCTTTCTGCATGAAATGAAATTTGTCTAATACTATTAAATTAAAAACTTTTTTAGGCCAAGCTCAAGTGAGGATTTGAGAATAGTATTCAAAAAGATTTGTGTTGCAAAGGATAAAATTTTTTTATTTTCTATGGCTGAATATAATTCCATTGTGTAAATGTCCCATAGTTGTTTTATCCACTCATCTATTAACAGACACTTGGGCTCCTTCCATATCTTGGCAATTGTAAATAATGCTGCAATAAACATAGGGGTGCTTATGTTCTTTCAAATTAGTGTTTTATATATTTAAAAAATTGTGGAAGAGATGAATTTTTTTGCATGTAGCTGTCCAGATCTCCCGACATCATTTGTTGAAGAGTCTATTTTTATTCCGTTTTATGTTTCTGCCCACTTTGTAGAATATTGATCATAGACACATGGGTTTATTTCTGTGCTCTCTATTCTGTTCCATTGAGATCCATTGTGTCTGTTCTTATGCCAGTACCAGACTGTTTTGATTACAGTGGCCTTATAGTATAGTTTTATATAAGGTATGGTGATCCCTCCTACTTTGTTCTTCTTTCTCATAATTGCTGAGACTATTCAGGGTTGTTTATGGTTCCATATAAATTTTTGAAATGTTTGTTCTACCTCTGTGAAATATGACATTGGTATTTTAATAGGGGTTGCATTGAAACTATAAATTGCTTTGGGTAGTATGGACATTTTGATGATGCTAATTCTTCCAACCATGAACATGGTACATGCTTCCATTTATTTGTGTCTTCCTTAATTTCTTTCTTCAGTGTTGTGTAGTTTTCTGAGTACAGGTCTTTTATCTCCTTGGTTAGGTTTATTCCTAGGTACTTTATTTTTCTTGTTGCTATAGCAAATGGGATTTTTTCCCGATTTCTGTTTCTGATATTTCATGGTTGGTGTACAAAATGAAACTTGACCACCAACTTACACCATTTACACAAAAATAAACTCAAGACGCATAAAAGACTTAAATGTAAGTTGTGACACCATAAAAGTCCTAGAGGAGAACATATGCAGGAAAGTTTCAGATATTCCATGTAGCAATGTTTTCATCAATATGTCCACTAGAGCAAGGGATATAAAGGAAAGAATAAACAAATGGGACTACATCAAATTAAAAAGCTTCTGCATGGCTAAAGAAAATATCAACAAAATGAAAAGGGAACCAACCTTATGGGAAAATATATTTGCCAATGATGTCTCAGACAAGGGTTTGATCTCTAAAATATATCAAGAATTCACACAACTCCACACCAGGAAGATAAACCATCCAGTTAAAAAATAGGCAAAGAACCTGAACAGGTACTTCTCCAAGGAGGTCATACTGAGGGCCCAGAGACATATCAAAGGATGCTCAGCATCACTAGCCATCAGAGAGATACAGATGAAAAACGTAATGAGATACCACCTCACATAGGTCAGAATGATCATCATAAACAAATGAACAAACAAAAAGTGCTGGTGAGGTGGTGGAGAAAAGGGAACCCTTGTATACTGTCAGTGGAATGCAGACTGGTGCAGCCACTGTGGAAGACAGTATGGAATTTCCTCAAAAAACTAAAAATGGAACTGCCTTTTGATTCAGCGTTTCCCCTGCTGGGACTATACCCTAAGAATCCTGAAACACCAATTCAAACACCAATCCAAAAGAACCTATGCATCTCAAGGTTCATAGCAGCACAATTTATAATAGGCAAGTGTTGGAAGCAACCTAAGTGTCCATCAGTAAATGAGTGTATCATAAAACTGTGGTACATTTACACAATGAGAAAATATGCAGCAGAAAGAAAGAAGGAACTCCTACCCTTTGTGACAGCATGGATGGAACTGGAGAGTATTATGCTAAGTGAAATAAGCCAGGCAGTGAAAGACAAATACCATTTGATCTCACCTATAAGTGGAACCTAATCATCAAAACAAATAAGTGAGCAAAATAGAACCAGAGACAGGGAAATAAAGAACAAACTGACAGTGTTCAGAGGGGCAGGGAGAGGGGGATAACTAGGGAAAGAAGGGGAAGGGTCAGGTGATGTGTGTAAAGGACCCATGGACAAAGACAAGGAGGAGGGGGGCAGGATTGAAAGTGGAAAGTAGGGGATGGGTAGGGCAGAAGAGAGTAATGGGGGGGATGGGGAGAACTATAAGGGTACAAAAATAAAAAAATTAAAAAAATACTACTAAAAATCATGGAAAAGAGAAATAATAAAGGCAAATTAGTGTTTTGGGTTCCTTCATACATATATTTCCAGAAGTGGGATTGCTGGATCAAAAGGCAGATCCATTTTTACCCTTTGCAACAGCATGGATGGACCTGGAGGACAGTATGCTAAGTGAAGTAAGCCAGTCAGAGAAAGAGACATACCATATGATTTCACTCAGATGGGGAATCTAAAGAACAAACTGAACTAACAAGCAAAACAGAGACAGACTCTTAAATGGAGAGCAGATGACACCTAGTAGGTGGGGGATTAGGGGGTGATGGGATTGAGCAAAAAGGAAAAAGGACTAAAGGACATGGACAACAGTGTGGTGATTGCTGTGGGGATGGGAGTATAAAGGGGACTAAATAGTAATGGAAAAAATATAATAAAGATTAAATAAAAAAAGATTTGCGCCTTCCTCATTTATCATTTTCACAAATGTTTCATGATTCCTTATACTTACAAATGCCATCTTGCTTTGACCTCGTGACCTAGGAATGCACAGGTTTTTGCCAGCCTGTAGGAGGAGAGCAAAACATACCCTGGACTCCCAGATCCCCTAAGATTGGCGTTTTCTGGAATCTCTTTCTAATGATGGAGCTACATTTCCCTACAATGCAAAGGACATTGCACCGGTAGTTCTTTCTAATTGTCTGCATTGACTCTGATGCAGACAGTTGGTACAGGAAAATTGGAGACTATGAAATGCCCAGCTAGATGCTAATAAATATGAAGTTGCACTTCTAGAGCACACAGGGTGGACTCACCCTTGGTAACAGTTCTCACCTTTGCCCCAGGGTTCACTGCTGAGAGAGTTAGAAACTCATCACCTGGGTTTCAAATCTCAGTGTCCCTGGTTTCTGCAGAGAATGGTGAAATATGGTAGGAAGGCTGTAAAAACTGGGGAGCAGGAAAGAAAAACTTAAACTATCTCTTCCCATCACCACCACTCAAATAGTTGTGAAGGCTGAGCTAAACCTCCCTATGATACCAGCATTTCCTTTCTGATGCTATAACTAGTCACAACTGCTATTTCTGAGTCTGGATCTGCACTTGATGAGTCAGGCTAAAAACTCTTACTAAGTGCCAAGCATGTGTTAGGACTGGGAGCTGAGAAAAGTTGGGGGATGGTAAGTGGAAAATTTGGCTTCAATATTAAAAGTCCTGAAGTTAGACAAACTTCGAAATCAGACACTTATCAGCAGTGTGACCTGGGACAGGTTCTCTACCTCAGTTTCCCTTAACTACAAAAGGGAATAACACTATCTAAAAGTGATTCAGTGAGTAGTGAACAAAAAAGTCACTTAAAGCACTTGGTAGAGTCTTCAGTGTTTGAGGATTATTAACTACTATTGTTGTTGTTGTTAATATTATAATTATATTAATGAATGTCAACCGTGTGCCATACCCATTGGTAAGGTACAATTAGAGATTTGAATAAATACTGATCTTTCACCTTAGGGACTTCATTGTTTAATGAGACAAAGTGACATGGAAAATGAAATATTTTTATATGACAGGTGCCACAAGAGAAATGTCTGTGTAGTCCTGTGGAAACACAGGAACATGTATAAATAGCTTTTAACAGCTCAATGGATAAACTGTAGGGAGTTGGGTGTGTCTGGGTATCCTCGTCTGAATCAGGGGACAGTAAGCTCTGTTTGGATTGGAGTGGGTATATTGGAGGAGCAGAGGGGTACAGGTAAAAAACGAGCTTGTTTGAGATCATGGCAAAGATCCAGATCCAGGGTCAATAAGGCTCCTTTGCCAAATAAGGTCCTTTACCCTAGACAACTCAATCTTGGCACGTCAGTCTGCCTCCTGATGTGAATTTGCCAGGTCTCCAAAGGCTTCTTGGAGGTGAGGGATTTGCCTGACATGCAGGAGCCTTCAGGGTATGTCTTTCCAGGGAGCACTGACTTTACCAAGTGAACATGGGATCCCACCATTGCCTCAGTAGCTCCGTTGGGTCAGACTGAAAACAGAGTTAGCAATCTCTGCTGGAGCTGCCCAGGGCTTTGTGCAGGAGACACAAAAACAAATACTATGTGGCGTCTGATTTCAATGAACCTACGGGTATAGATAGGTTATTCTATCGGGTATTCAGATAGGTATTCTCACACGAATCAGAATTTCACAAAGCAATTAGCACAGGAGGGTAAGGGTTAGGAATGTTACTCTTTAGACCCATGGTTCATTGGGTCTAAACTGGACATTTTGTAAAGCCAGTCACAATGATGAAGTTTTGTATCCTTGCTCTGCAACTGACCAACTGCGTGCCAGTAGGCAACTTAAACTCTCTGAACCTTGGTGGTCTTTCTCATCTACAAAATGACAATAATGATAGTATATCCTTAGAGGGTTATTGTGAGGTGATGGAATTAAACGTATGTCAAGTGCTCATTGCAGTGTCTGGTCTGATAGTTATTCAATGAATAATACCTTTTTTTTTTAAGAAGAAATCAACCAGCAATCTATGGTAAACATTAGCAGGGGATTTTAAAAGGATTTCTTTTAAGATTGTGAGGAAGAGGTTACAGTAAACACACAAAAAACCCTCCACATATTAACGGGAAGAATCTCAATTTTCAAGCTTGTCTGATGATTCCCAATTTTGCATCCCAGAGAATATTTCTCTGTTGTTCATCACATGGCCATTTTACCTGGCAGTTTCCCTTCTCCTCCTTGTGGTGCTTTGCCATTAAAGCTGATGTCATGAGTAAAGGCTACTTGATTTTTAATGTATTTTCTTATAACTTTATTTCTGTAATCTGTACTGCCCTCTTAAAATAAATAATGACAAATTGTTAAAAATTATGAAAGATTGATAACGAGAGGTTGTTAAATTCTCCATACTGTGTGTTACTATGCTCTAGGTAGTAAATGCAAACATCAAGGTAATGTAATTAATTTATAATATAAGAAAAGCCAATAGCTTTCATGATTGTATAAGCCTAGGACTGTCTGCCACTCCAAGAATGAGACTGTTTCTTCTTTTTACTTCCTCCACCAAAAAAAAAAAAAAAAATCAAAGTGAAGTCCATTGATAAACTTCTGTTCCTCAACAGAAACTCTGTTTCTGTCATTAAAGTGTTAAACACTGTCACCTTTTTGAAGGTGACTGCTGTGTGAAAGAGCCCAAAGGTCCACCAGGCTAATTATACTTTCGGTTTTGTTCCAAAAAAAAAATGACTTATTCTTGCAACTTATTTGGAAGTTTATTGGATTGCTAAATCATGAGTGTATTAAAACAAACTGTGATTTTCCTTAGCTTTGCCAAAGCACCTGGGTTATAGAAAAAGGTGCTTAAGGTCATTAAAGGCTAAAAAAATTGTAGGCTTAATGCTTATCAAGCAAAGCTAATTTGGTTTAAAAGTAGCAAAGTTTTTGCTTCACACTTGGAACTGTTAGAAAATGAACTTTCATTCTATGTGCAAAGGTGTCCTTGGTTTGAAAGAAAATCCAAGTCTTGATTTTGGGTTAGAAGATGGGAAATGTGAGGAAATGGTGTTGTTTGTAAATGACATACAAAGGGATAGACTCTTATTTCCTGGGTTGTGGCTCTTAAAGGACAGTTATCTTTAGCTACCTCTGTCATGGTGACACCATTCCTCCTTGTTTCTCATGGTTTTCCAAGGATTTAAACACTTTATGGAAGTCATCATTACTCACGAGAAACAAGCATCACACTCTGAATCAATATGTGTTTTTGAAATGTGAAAATATCTTTCCCTTTCTTTTGAGGATCTACCCTTCTTCCTATGCATCCACATTTGAAGACCATGCTCAGCTCCCTTGACCTCTATGTCATTTTCCTTGACTACATGGAATCCCAGTCAATTCCCAAAGCAATCCTCCACTGAGCACTTGGCTCTGTGCTATCCCATGTTGTTGCTTATGCTTTTACGAGTGAAAATGTATCCTCCCTAAGGAATTTCAAACTCTTCTAAGGTAAAGACAGTGGTCCCTCCAGATGGTTTGACTAGGTTTCCATGAAAAGACCTGGTATCCTTGGAACTTTCCAAGAAACCATTCCCTTTTCTGGTCCCTCTCTTCACCACTGGTGCACATTGTAATATAGTGGCTGGACTAGTGTCATTACCTAGGCCTAGGGGCCATTGGGCCAGATTGGGCTGGATCATGTGGCAATTGAATTTAAGACTTTAATTTCATTAGTGTTCCATACCAATTAAGTGAGCTAACTAGCTCCAGATTTACGAGAGCAAAGATAGAGTTAATGGGATGAAACAACAGCAAGGAAAATAGAGTTGCTCTTTCATTTTATCATTGGGAGCGAGGGATGCTGAACAGGAGTAGAGAGCAGGGGGATGGAGCGCCCTTACTTACAGGATTCATGCATGCCTCCCTAATGGTGGAATGCCTTGCCAAGAATTTATTTGCATGGGACCTAAAGCAGCTTTTGAGAGGGAATCTTGTCAAAGGGAAGAATTATCTGGTGAGGAAGAAAGCTTCCATTGTTGTGGATGAGTGATGATTCTGTGTATGGAGTAGAGTCCATTGCTTAGCTTTGTCTTTTGAGGCAGCCCCTGAAGGAGTTATCTATAGGGGCGGTGTAGCACGGTGGTATAAGTTCTGCAAGGGCTTTGTGCATAGGGGCACTCTTTGGGTGTCCCTATAACAGGGCATGACCCAAAGGGAGACAGAAATCCTTCTATTTTTCATAGTAATAACTTACCACTTACTACTTGACTCAAGTGTCTCTGCTACAGTAGGAAACAGAAGACTTGGTAGTTCCTAGTGGACACTCAGCTGGAAACAGAAACATCTGAAGGGTGTAGAGAAAAATGAAGGACTTTTCAGAATTTTTGTTCACAGGTATCCTGTGAAATATATCTGTAACTGCTAGTGTAGGCAAGATTCTCCCTTTTTTTGTTTTTGATGGATCACTCAAGATACCTGTAAAATCTAAGCAACATTGTAATCCACTATTCTCTCAAATTACCATGAAAACAAAAGACTTTAAATTTTAGACAAACAATTAAAGAGTGTTAGCAAAGGGGGATGTGTGGATAATAACTATATTTTTTCCTGCTCAATTTCTTCCCCTGTTGTTCACCCTAACTTCTTTGTGTTTAAAGATATTTATGGAATAGCAGGCAATGCTGTCCCTTCTCTGAGAAATATATATTTTACAGTCTAAATGGAGGATTAGTTCACTCTGGAGGGGCTTAGCCAGCTCTAAGAGAGGTTGAGGGAGTCTTAAAAATTATCAGCTGGTATGTTTCGAGGAACAATGTTGTGCAAATGTGGTGTTGATGGAGTTGGGCTCTTAAGAAGCAAAGTAAGTTGTTTCCTTCTTGAAAGCTGTTTCTGCTGGAAGGCAGGGGTTTCTTTTGTAGTAAACAGCAAGAGAAAAGAGAATGAAAAGAGAGAGAGCTGTAACTAAAATGTCTGAATGAGAACTGAACACTGTTTCTGAATAGGGATTTATCCGTAATGAGGCTAAAAATTAAAAAAAAGTCAAATGGGAAAAGATTTAAGTGATGAAAAGGGGAAATCACCAGGTGGAAAAGAAATGGGTATGCTAGTGGGGCTGAATTCTGAGCAGTGTGAGTTTTGTGGGTGGGGGTGGGTACAATGAGCTCAGTAAAGAGCAGTCACAGAGCATCCACCCATGCTTTCTAGTCAACCTCAGGGAAAGCTGTGAATGCCCCGTCCACCCAACCTGGAGAGTAGAGTGGTAGAAGTGTTGATAGATTTTATTCAGAATGACTGCAGTAGGAGAATGAGACCTCAGCATAGAACTGGGCTCTTGTTCAAATATAACATGAGCAAGTGGTAATTTATAGCTAAGGAGCAGAGTGAAGATCAGTGGATAAAAAATTACAAAACTGAAATATCAGGGGTGAGGAGAATTCTGGCTAAACTGACCTAACAGAATTCTTGCTGAAGACAGACCAGGGCGCTGCACCAGATTAGGTATCAAGAGTGATCAGGTTGGAGGATGGGGGATGCTTATTAACCTAATTTAGCAGGGTTCTTGCTAAAACTAGATTTTATGAGGAAGAGCATTGATGGACCTAGGAGAAAGTCCGGGAGCCTGAATCCAGTTTGGTCATGCAAAGAATCTTTGTCAAAGCTTTCTATAGGTGAGCACATGTGGAGGTCTGGGCTAGGAGAGTGATGCTCTGGTACCATCACCACCTCCATTGTTGGGATTGAAAGATGGAGCTGAAAGGAAGAGGAGAACTCAAGTGTTGGTTTGTCATGGCCAACATTTGTTATTGCTGATACTCAACCACAAGGAGGGCTAAGGGATTCCTTCAGCTGAATATGCCTCGAGCACTGCTTCCCTCCTTTAATTATACCTTCTTGGTAGTGGTCACCCCACAAGTGCTTATATATTTTCTGAGAATCTCTAAGACCAAGAGCAGGACTGGTGTTGGAGGCTGGGGTCTGAAGGTGTCTCTGTGGTGACAGAGTTTGATCACTCTTTCTTATAAAAGTCACGCTTATAACCATGCATGTTTTAGTATGCTACTTTGAAACTTGTTCATGAAACCTAGGTACTAATTGTTCCTCATCTGACACTGTGGTTTAAAACTCTCCCACAAGCCATCAGGAACTGTATTTGACAGAGAACTTTCACTATGTTCCCTGAACAACCACATGCAAGCTGAATCATATGTTAAGTTCAAGTGTTCTAATCTGTCTCACTATTTAAAGGCCTGTGATCATTACATTTGAATAAATCTGGATACTGGTTAGCTTTAGCTAAA
>VMDR010005994.1:0-47956 GCA_007922815.1 Macrotus californicus
CTCACCAAGCATTTTATGATGACTTATTGTGTGGCGGGATTATTGGGATTATGCACATGAATGATTATACACATGAATAGCACCTTATCCAAGAGTTTCCATCCCATAACTATTGTTTCCTTAACTGTCCACATTAAAAAAATAAAGAAAGAGAGAAATCACTTCTCACTGATTGAGAATATCTGTGTGATGGATTTTTGGTCATTCTGAATTGAACATATCCTGGCGAGGAGCATATGATCTACAGAGTCAGATCCCTTGGGACTTGAATTTTCCTTCATTCCAGGTTAGCCATGTAAACTAAGCATTATATTACCTGGGCCTCAGTTTCCCCAATTTTAAAATTCAGAGACTAATATTGAACTAGTTAAGACATTGTGGATCAAGTAAAGTATGAGAAAGAGCATATTGCAGTAACTGCATGGGGTTCTCTGCTACTTGAGAATTGCTTCTCTCTTTGCTTTTATCTGCAGTATTAAACATTTACCTTAAAAATGGTGTCCCTTGCATTTGGTTCAGTGCTTTAAAGTCTGCTCTGGATGATCTTGGATGACTCTAGATGGGCCATAAACTAGATGTGCACAGTGGTTGAGGGGAGAAATGTCCCAGTGACTGGGACATCATGACACCTCAGGAAGAGGTGCTTGACTGTGTAGGACATCTCTCATGGGAAATTTCTGTTGCATTTCCAGAGTGCAGGCTCCACACCATCTTGACCACATTCCATGAAGTGTCCCTGGATGCTTTTGACATGCAGACATCAGCCACATATTTGGTGGCCTTGAATTGATCCTCTAATGGAGAATCACTGGAAGTAGTGGCAGCCTCGCCAGTGTCCTTGACATAACTCTGCATGTCCCATGGGATGTGTCCAGGAAGACTTTATCAGTGCTCCACTTTGACTTTGAAGGATCTTTGTAGGCCAATACTCTCGATTGTCCCTGGATTCTTCCTAAAAATAGCCTGAGATTTTTCTGGATCTATTTTAAAAATCACAGTTTTATTGCTTATTCCAACACACTTTTTACTTAATCAGGAATTTAACCAAACATATGTTGAATGCTTAAAATGTTCTAGGAAACATGGGAGGGATAAATGATAAAATTTACTCTCTGTTATAGATGAACTCATGGTCTACTAGGAGACTCAGGTGACTAAATAATAATAGCAGAACTAAAATGAGTGTTTTTACCATCACCATTGTCATAGTTCTGACCATTACACTCACTGGGAATTTACTTCATGGCCATTTTAATTTCTCCCGCCCTTTACCGCTGTGGGAGTAAACAATGATTTATGTTCCATTCTAATAGAAAAACTTTACAATATCTTAAATTTAGATGATGTGAATAACATTATTTCTTCTGCTTTCAAATGCATTGCATATAAATTTGGAGATTTACTAATGATATATTAGTGACTCATCCATTTTTGCTGAGAAATAATTCTTTTTTAAAATATATTTTATTGATTATGCTATTACTGTTTTCCCATTTTTTTCTCCCCCTCTCTGCTCTGCGTCCCCTGCCACCAGAATTCACCCTCCTCCTTAGTTCATGTCCATGGGTTGTACATATAAGTTCTTTGGCTTCTCCATTTCCTATGCTATTAGCCTCCCTCTGTCTGTCTGTTTTGTGCCTACCATTTACGCTTCTTATTCCCTGTACCGTGTCCTCCATTCTACTCCCTCCCCCACCCCACTGATAACCCTCCATATGATCTCCATTTCTGTGATTCTGTTCTTGTTCTAGTTGTTTGCTTAGATTGTTTTTGTTTTTAGTTTCAGATGTGATAGTTGTGAATCTATTGCCATTTTACTGTTCATAGTTTTGATCTTCTTTTTCTTAGATAAGTCACTTTAATATTTCATATAATAAGGGCTTGGTGATGATGAACTCCTTTAGTTTGACCTTATCTGAGAAGCACTTTGTCTGCCCTTCTATTCTAAATGATAACTTTGCTGGATAGAGTAATCTTGGAAATAGGTCCTTGCCTTTCATGACTTTGAATACTTCTTTCTAGCTCCTTTTCTACAAGGTTTGTTTTGAGAAATCAGCTGATATTCTTATGGGAATCTCATAGGAGTTTTAGCAGTTTTCTATAACAAGGACAGAGAGACAACAATAATGCATGATGGAATTTTATTCATTTCTCGCCTTTCTTGCTTTATGAAATACATTTTTTCATATTGGGAAAAAATAATAAAATGAGTGTTTTTACAGCTGCATGTCCATGATGCTTCAGAAACCCTGAGAAGGAACAGTTAACGCCGTCAAGAGTGGTGAAGAAAGGATTTCCAGAGATTTAGAAATAGGAGTTTGTTCTTCCACAGGGAATATAAGTCTGTCATATTTAAAGGTATTTTTTCACACTCTCTCCTTCCCTCTTATTTTCTCTGTCCCTGTCTTACTTCCTTTAACAAATACTTACTGAATATCTACATGAATAACATGGAAAGCACTTGGGTTTGAACACATGGTCCTGCTCTCGCAGAGCTTCTCTCTGAGCCAGATAGAGGAGTACATTCAGAAAGTGTGAGAGTATTTTGTTTGGTTGGAGTTTAGTATCTATACAACTGAGGTTTCCAGATAAAATTCATGACATTTAGTTCAATTTAAATTTCAGATAAACAAAGATATGTTTTTAGTATGTTTACATATCACACAGGACATACATATACAAGAATGTTATTAAATTATTAAATTGGTATCCTTTTATTTTTGTTTTGCTAAGTCTAGCAACCCTACATGTAAGGAATATTAGGAAATGAAGTTAGAAATAGAGGCAGGGAAAATAAAACTTTATAAACCATCCAGAGGAGTTTAAATGTCTTCCTATCTCTAATAGGGAGCCCCTGAAGAATGTCATGCAAGGAAACAAGATCAGACTTGATATTCGTAAAGATAATTCTGGCCATAGTGAGGAGAATGTATGAAAGAAGCACAGAACCACAAGCAGCAGGACCGAATGAGCACCTGACTTAAGCAGCAGTAGTGGGTTGGAGAGATGACATTAACAATCACATGGCAAAGATTGAGAAGACATTGAAGGTGGGAGGTAAAACTGAAGCGGAACTTCAAAATGCCCCCTGACCCATTTCTGATTTGAATGACCAGGTGAATAATTCTATCATTCTCCAAGCTGATGTTTCCAGGAAAAGGATATATATATATAAAATCTGCCTGTCCAGAAGGTATCCAGCCATGCAATATGAAAAACAGAGATGTTTATTGAAGATGATATAAGATACAAGAAACATTGTCCATAAGACAATGACACCTCAGCATCCTTCAAAGTAGGCACCTTGGGACCTCATCAAGTTCTCCCAATCAGCTGCCCTTTTGGATTTTCCTGCATCTCATTGACGGTCTGAAATCTCTTCCTTTTCAAAGGTGATTTTAGTTTTGGGAAAAGCCAGAAGTCGCAGGGCACCAAATCTAGGCTGTAGTGGGGCTGAGTCACCTGAGTGATTTGATGTTTTGCCAAAAAACTCCGAATAAGATGTGATGCATGAATGGGCACATTGTTGTGATGAAGCTGCCAATCACACCTAGCTGCAGCCTTTTGAATCATATGAATAGTTTCTGCAGAGGAATGTTTAAGCTTAGTGCAAAATGTACAAAATTTGATGCAGATTCGTTGCTCTATTCATTCAGTCATTTTGAAAGCGATGGCCACACAGAGTACATCCTCAATCAATGGGAATCTTCCACTTCCACTTACTAGTACAGTGAGGTCATCATTGTTCATGCATGTGAATTTCAGTCCACCATCCTTGGCTGCCTGGTTACATCAATGTCATGCAAACCATTCTATACTAACAATGGCTGGAATTCTTCCAGATGGAATATATATGTAATATATATGTATATTATATATATATATATATATATATATAATATATTTATTTATTTATTTATTTATATATCCTTCTGGAAACATCAGCTTGGAGAGTAATAGAATTATTCACCTGGTCATTTATTCATATCTATATATTTACATATCTATATATCTATAGATATATAGATATATCATCCACTTGTTTTTTGCATTTAAGCAATTTGAGATCAGGACTGTTTCCCAAGATGTCTACCTTTGACCTTACATTTAAACAAGAAATCTCCCATCCTAGATTGTTCCTAATCTCATTTCATTGAAATGTGGAAAGAAGAGAAGCTAGACTGTAACTGTTTTTTGTAGAGATATCATTTTGTTGAGGTTTGCTTCTCTCCAATCTTTTTTAGTCCTTCTGTAATAATCATCATTCCCAAGAAGTCAGTTGGCTCTTGACACATATTCCAGATACTCCTGAGTATCTGTGTGAGTTGCCAAATTTAGTCAACTAACCTTGTACCCTGGCTGAGAAATTTGCTTTGGCATGTCCAACATTCAGCCTGATGGGTTCAAATTCATGCTTGTATATAATATCAACCTTAAAGAGAATATCCTCAGACATCAAGTTTTATCATATGTTGTAAAGGAAGTAGGAAAGTCAGAACTTGATAAAAACAAGTTGTATTTGATCTGTTTTAACAAATATATGAGAAGCAGTTGGAATTTAAAGCATCAAGAGAATACAGATGGATGCTGCTGAAGCAAACTTCTACCATGCCTTAAAAGTTTGTAGTTTCTTAAATATGTTAATGCATTTCTTTAAAATCTTGTTTGTACCCTGACTGGTAGGGCTCAGTGGGTGGGGCATCACCCTACAAAGCAAAGGATTGCCAATTCGATCTCCAGTCAAGGCACATGCCTGGGTTGCAGGTTCTGTACCAGTGGGGCCATGTTCAAGAGGCAACTGATCAATAGTTCTCTCCCTCTCTTTCTCCCTCTTTTACCCTCTCTCTAAAATTTTTTTAAAAATCTTGTTTGCTAATAATTTATTTTCCAAAAAAGTCTCAGAAAAGTAGGG
This sequence comes from Macrotus californicus, assembly GCA_007922815.1. Lineage (NCBI taxonomy): Eukaryota > Metazoa > Chordata > Mammalia > Chiroptera > Phyllostomidae > Macrotus > Macrotus californicus. The sequence continues at coordinate 4,913 of VMDR010005994.1, forward strand.
AAAAGATATATAGGTGTGTTGTGTGTGCACATGTACACGTATGTTGCACTGAGGCTTTTACAGGGATTGCTACAACTATACAAAGAAAGGAATAACTGCACATAGATCAATGATTTATAAATGGTACAATATGATTAGGTGAGGACAATTGAGATATTTTGTGAGAGTGCTATTATTAGAATATTTGAAAAGAATTACAGCAAGCTATGAGAATAGTAGGAGGGGCAGAACACTGTGTAACAATTCAAGGTAAAATGGTACATTAGCCAAGGGATTAAGATACAGTAGGCATGATACCAGTAGTATAATTTCACATCTGGGAAGGAGTGATAAAACCCTCCTTTAATTAGCAGGGGAAATGAATGGTCCTGCTGAAAGCACTGGAAAAGTCTTATTTTATGAGTTGTTGGGGAAAGAAGATGAGAAAGCAAAGAATGAACATGTACGGAACTCATGCTTTGCATCATCAGCTGTGCTAGGAACACATATGATCCAGCTCATTCAGGTTTTATCATCTGCTCTTCACAGATGAAGAAACTGAGGCTTAGCGGAATTAAGAAACGTTGCCATTGTTATAAGTTAAGTGGCATAAATGAGGTCTGAATTTGAATCTTTGTCTTCCAAGTTTATGTTTTTTCTATTTTACCTCATTGCTGCCTGAGGTTTATATTGGAACACTAAATTATTTCAGGAAAATTAAGACCATTGCTTTTTGTGTTGACAAAATACTTTTGACCCTGAATTTCTGAAGGCCTTAGAGTATCATTTTTTATTTTATCTTTGTCACCATATTGGGTTTGGGGTAATGGGTTAACCAAGGTCTCCAGTGAGCCAAGCCTTTCCCCTGCCTGGGTGTCTCTCCTCACCATTAGACAACTTTCTCACACACTGTAGCCCATTTTGGGTTAGGGCTTCCAGTCTATGTAGAAATAATCCTATAACCTCACACTAGACATTACTGAAGTCAACACCAAATGTTCTGGAATCAAGTTTATTTAAAGAAGGAAAACTGAATACCATGTCTTATATACCAAATATATTGGCATCAACATTAAAAATAACCTAATGTATGTTAAGAATTGTATTTTGTTTTACATTTACTTTTAAGCTTAAATTATCTACTATATTTTGAAAATGAAAAACAACAATTTAAGTAATGTTGAATATAGTCATAACATTTGCATAGTCTGCACAGGCATACCTCAGAGATATTATGGATTTGGTTCCACCACAATAAAAGGAATATTGCAATAAAATAAGTCACATGAATATTTTGATTTCCCAGTGCATATAAAAGTTATGTTTATACTATATTGTAGTCTATTAAGTATAAAATAACATTATGTATAAAAACCACATACATACCTTAATTAAAAAATACTTTATTGCTAAAAATGCTAAGCATCATCTAAGCCTTCAGTGAGTTGTATTCTTTTTGCTGGTGGTAGTAATAAACCTTTAATTTGTAAAAAAAAAAAATGCAGTATCTGCAAAATGCCATAATGCAAAGCACAGTCAAATGATGCCGGGCTCTCTACAGTCTATGTAGCCTTGGGCCAAATCCAACCCACCATCTAGTCTTGTACATCAAGTTCCACTGGGACATAGCTACCTACATCTAGTTCTTTAGAGTCTTCTTTGGTGATCGTGGTGACATGTGGCAGACTCAGGTAGTTGTGACAAACATAGTATGGCTGACAAAGCTGAACATATTTATTCTTTGACCCTTTTCAGTAAAGGTTTGCTGACTCCTGGTCTGTGACAACAGGAGACACTTCAATCTTTCTTTTCTAATTAAATTCTATGCATGACATTTCATCCTGCCTATTTCAAGAGAGACCATCAAATACATGACTTATGTGATAGCATCTAAATTTTCCCAGGCATTTCTTCATCACAAAATATGTGTATAATTTTAGAGGGAAAATATGCATTTTTTAATGGAGGGGAAATATTTGTTTAAAATGCTCATTAACCCCCTGTTATGTAGTTATCTCCATTTTAGAAAGAAAATACATGTAGGCATAAAGACAATATTTATTTATTTAATTTTAAAAGTCTGAGTGCTCATTGTAGTGTCAGGTTCTGAGCTCAGTCATAGGGATGGAAAGGGAGTAAGGGAGACAGAATCTCTAAAGCCATTCAAACAGTGTGGCACTGGCATAAAAACAGACACGCAGACCAACGGAACAGAATTGGGAGCTCAGAAACAAAGTCCTGCATATATGGTCAACTAATACTTGACAAGGGAGCCCAGAACACTCGCTTTAATAAATGTGAGGGGAAAACTGGGTAACCACATGCATAAGAATTAAGCTGGATCCCTATTTACTCCACTTATAAAAATTAACTTGAAGAACTCATACAACTCAATAGTTAAAAACAAAACAAAACAAAATCTGATTTCAAAATGGGCAGAGGAACTGAGTAAACATTTTTCCAAAGAAGGCATGCAGATGGCCAATAGGTACATGAAAAGATGCTCAATATCACTAATCATCAGCGAAATGAAAATCAAAACCACGGTAAGATAGCACCTCACACCTGTCAGAATGTTTACCATCAGAAAGACAAGAGATAGCAAGTGTTGGTGAGTGTGTGAAGGCCTCACTCTCGTGCACTGTTGGAGGGATGTAAGTTGGTGCAGCCACTATGGAAACATTGTGGAGGGTCCTCAAAAAATGAAAAATAGAGCTACCATATGGCTTAGTAATGCTACTTCTGGGTATATTTCCAAAGGAAATTAAAAAAATTAGATCTCAAAGAGATATCTGCACTCGTGTTCATCGCAGCATTGTTCACAATAGCCCAGACGTGGAAACCACCTAACTGTCTATAAACAGAAAAATGGATAAAGTAGATGTGAGATACACACACACACACGCACACACACACACACACAGTGATACTACATATGAGATCTGTCTGGAAAAAGTCTGGCCATTGTTAATATAACAAGAACAGTACGGGTAAGATCAATGTAACCTGGCTGCCAAGGAGAGTGGCCTGCACGCACATGCGTGAACAATGACAACTTCACTGTACTAGTCAGTGGGGGCGGTAGATGCTGTTGAGTGGGCATGTGTGCTTCGTGGCCATTGCATTCAAAATGACTGACTGAGTAGAGCAATGAATCTGCATCACATTTTGCGTTAAGCTTGAGCATTCCTCCATGGAAACTATTTGGATGATCCAGAGGGCTCCAGCTATGGCAATTGGTGATTAGCAGCTACATCATGACAACGTGCCCATCTCGTGCAAAGTTTTTTGGCAAAACATCAAATCACCCAGGTGACTCAGCCCCTCTACAACCCAGATTTGGCACCCTGTGACTTCTGGCTTTTTCCAAAACTAAAATCACCTTTGAAAGAGAAGAGAGTTCAGGCCATCAATGATGAGATTCAGGAAAATATGACAGAACAGCTGATGGCGGTTGGGAGAACTTTGTGAGGTCCCAACGTGCCTACTTTGGAAGAGACTGACGCATCATTGTCCTATGAACAATGTTTCTTGTGTCTTCTTCAAAAAATGTCTCTATTTTTCATATTACATGACTGAATACCTTTTGGGAAGACCTCGTATATACACACATAGGATGGGATATTATTCAGTGATGATAAAAACATCTTGCCATGTTTAACAACGTGAATGAAACTATAAAACTTGAGGGCATTATGCTAAGTGTAGTAGGTCATGGAAAGCAAATACACTGTGATATCATTTGTCTGTGGAATCTAAAAGAATAATTTATGCTAAAAAATATAGAGGCCAGGGACTGGAGATTGAGCAAAATGGGGAGATATTGGTCAAATGGTACAAACTTTCACTTACACAAGGAACAAGTTCTGGAAATATAATGTGCAACATGGTGATTATAACTGTATTTTAGAAAGTTGTTACGAGAACAGATCTTAGCTTGTCATGAGGGAGGTGTTAGTTAACACTATGGTTGTAATCATTTTTTGCTACACAAGTATATCAAATCAACACAATGTACACCTTAAAGTTACACAATGTTATATGTCAATTATATCTCCATAAAACTGGAAAAAAATTCTTACCCTTAGAGAGCTCACTCTGGATTATATAACTTGCTCCAAGCCATACATTAATAAATAACAGTGTCAGGTCTTACACTGACATCTGAGCACTTCCAAAGCTCTTTCTACATTAAACTTATGCTTTCCAAACTAGAAATATGCGGCCCCTCCCCCAACACTCCCCATGTAGTTCAAGCCAAGGATATACGAAGATACAGAATTACACGGCTTTGATTTCACTAGACAGTATACAGTTTTAAACAAATTTTTATATTAAAATGAGCCTGGCTCTTTTAAGAAAGAGAATGCAAATTTCACATGAATATTTAAGATAAAAGACTTTCAGTAAATTAAAGTTTGCAGTGCCCAACCCCTGAGGATGGAAAATTGTCTCTGGAATACTCTTTCAGTAAGAAGAAAAGAGAGAGAGAAATAAGTCTTTGGGGAAAAATGCACAAAAGGAAACCTCATAATAGCTAAGATTTCAACTGAAAGAAGAAAAGAGAAAGTTTGAAGGGGAAGAGAGCCCTCAGAAGCTAACTTGAAAATGACTTTCACAGTGTCATCGGTCAACCTGCCACTGAGTAGCCTAATTAAGACATCTGCTAAGAGTTACCGATTGAAGGTGGTCTCACTGTCACACCATTTTAATTGACATGCTGTGATTTCATTCCAGATTAACTTCATAAGTGGTCCTCCTAATAGAAAGATCACTTAAATTAAAAGTGGGCTGTAAATGGGGATTTGTGATGTTAATAGGCCAGTGTAATCTCTCTGTGTCATTTACATACATTTTCATTTTTCCCAATGCATATTTGCATATACAGGAGGATGTCACCGAAGGTGTCAGGGGCAGCATTAGTATGCTAATGAGCATGCAACTGGCACAGTGTCCGGAGTCATTTCTTTGACCTCCTGTCAGCACTAATTTTGGAGCTGCCTTTGAGTCACCAGTATTAGTAACATAAAACCCATGTTCCAGAAAAAGCATGAGTTCAGCTTATTCACCCAGATGCAATAAACCTTTGAAAGACTGAATGGAATTGAAGCAAAGAGACTTTATAACATTTGAAGAATTGCTTGGTACTTGAACAATTCAGAATGTCAGTAATGCTAAAAAAACTAAGAATATTGGCTCAATGTGGTAGCCCATCTACCTTCCTCAATGTGGTAGCTCAGGGCAGCATGTCTGTCAATCGGGGGAGGCCAGAGCGGAGGCCAGCTCAACCAGAATTCAGGAGAGAGACTTCAGGAAACTAGGCTGACCTATTTCCCCAGGTCAGAAATGTTTGAGAGACTTAGGATAGACTCTCTGTCCAAGAGGAAAGGAACTCACATATATCATTACTTTATTGTTGTTTTAATACCATCACCATCACCTCCATGCCTAGCAGCTATCAGTCAATGAAAAACTTCTGAACCCTTTGAGTTAACTTTATTAATATTTTCAATGACACACAGATATAAAAGTTTTGAGCAGTTAAGAAATTTAATGAGGATACATAGCGAAAGGGAAATGAAGGTCTCTGTGATTGCCAGCTGCATCCTCCCTTTCCATTACTGCCTGCCTCAAGAGCAAAGGTACCAGGAGGGAGGGGTGAAAAAATGGATGGCCTATGCTCCTGAATCTAAGACGAGAGTCTTATCAACAGTCACACCTTGAGAAAGCCAAGGGCTGAGATGTTCCTCGTCATTCCTTACCGTCTAGGTGAGAAAATTGGTGTAGAAAGAAGGGGTTGTGCTTAGGAAGGAGCTTGATTGCCATGGAGGAAAATAGTGGCTCACAGCCCTGAACGAGAGTACCTGCCATTCATTTTGGGGCTCTGTGGGAGCTGGGCTACCAGCTTTGCCGGGCCTGGGAGATGTGTCAATGAGCCATTTACATGACTCTTTACAAAGTTAAGCCTATTATTTGGCCCTTCTACTGGCTTTTATAAGAGCCCTTGACAGACACAGTAGGAATAAATAATGATTGTCCACATGCTGGGTGCCTTCTTAAAAATGAAAAGTTGGTCTGAGAAACTTCATGGTAAAAAAGTAGTGGGTTTGTTCACCATACAATATACAGATGGTATCTTAGAATTGTATACCTGAAACCAGTTTAACTTTATTAATGAATGCCACCCCAATAAATTCAATAAAATTAAAAACACACTTAATAAAAAAAAGTAGTGAGTTTGATACTGAAAAGTGCTAGACATTAAAGGAAAATGGGGCATGGTATGTTTCATACTGTCCTGGGGTTCTCTGAGGCTGGCTAGGAGGCACCAGTTACAATGTAGGGCTGGCTTTGGTGGGGTCACACACTCTTCCACCAGGATCTGTGAGGCCCTTAGCTCAGAACAGCTCGTTTCTGGGATGTCAGGAAGCCAACCTCCCACCAAAGAAGCTGAGATGGATCATCTCCCAGGGGCAATGCATGATGAGATGGTTGGGAGGGGGTGGTCATCAGGCTGGAGTCAGACCTGGTCCAGAAGTGAGAGGAAAGACACAGTCAAAGGGGGGAACTGGGGGAGATTAGGCCTGTGGTTCTCACTGGGCAATTTTACCTCTTCTAGAGGACTTTGGGAATTTTCCAGAGACATTTCTGATTGTGAGACAATGGGTAAGGGTAGCATATTGTAGATAGAAGCTGGGGATGTTGCTAAATATCCTACAATACACAGGACGACACCCCCTTCCACAATAAAGAATAACCTGGTCCCAAATTTCAACGGTGCTGAAGGTAAGAAACCCTAGTCTAAGAATACCAGGAACTAAGTGGAGAAGTCCAATTTGGCAGTGGATTCTTGTGTGTAACCCAGACTGAGATTGTGGATGTAGTGATTTTGTTTTGCATCTCAAGGAATGGAAACTCAAAGAGGGAAAGCAACGTGCCTGAAGCCACAGAGCTATTGCTGGATGAGCTAGAATTAAAATCTGGTCTCTTGACCATGGCCTGGAGCATTTCCTTCTACCCACGCTGTCCTAGTGAAGTTTACATGAGGAACAGTGGTGCAGATAATCTGGTCAAGATGCCAGACTTGGCTTTTATTTCTGATTTTGCCCAGTGATGAACATTTTTTGCCTCTATTTAATCTGAGAGCTAACAGTACCTTCCTTTCCCTTGAGATGTGGGGTCCTGGAAAAAAGTGGCAGAAGGGAAAGGGGACTAACATGCACTCAGTAGCTTGTGGAAGCCAAAACTATTCGAGAAGCTTGCCTGTGCTTGCTTTGTTTATTTTCACAATAACCCCAAGAGGTAGGTATTATTAGCTCTGTTTGGAAATGGTGAGGCAGGATCAGATGGGTTTGGTCAGGCTCCCCGGGTCTCACAGTTGGTAAGTGATTTTTGCTCAGCTCATAATTTTCCAAAGCTGATATACTGTATCTACAAAAATGTACATTCCACAGAGGCAAGGATTGTCAAAATATGTTTGCTCATTGATTGTTTTTCCTAACTGCCTACAACACTGATGGCACATAATATGTGCTCACTAAAAATTGGTTGAGCCAGTGAATTAATATCAAGGAACTACACAGGCCTTAAGACTTGAAGACTAGAGATTTTGGAGTTCAATGAAATATAAAACATCAAAGAAAAATCTGCTTCTTTTATATCTTGGAATCCAGGAGCTTCCAAAACATCTGCAAAGGAGCAAAGTACTTAAAACACCTCCCCCCAGTGATGCCAACACTGATGCCAAGTGTTGACGTATACCAAGTGACAGCAGTGTATAAGCTATCAGAGAAGGTGTGGGTGTGCAGCTCTTACATTCTTCAGAGGATCTTTAAACAAAAGTTGTAGTTAGGAGAGAAAAAGTATTACTATCTCATAGATCATTGTAGCACACTGCGCCCAAGGACGAGGCGTCTCCTGCGTAAAAGGACCTGACTGTGGGAGTTGGGAAAGTTTGGGAGATACGGCTCATCTCTTTGGACCTGAGCTCATCCTCATGTGAACTAACACCCTTCCATCTATTGCTCCCCAAATCACAGCAACTTGCTCAGAAATATAGCTTTCTCATCCCTGCATCCCCACAACTTGGCCGATACAGGCACCTAATAAATTCTTCTTAAGGGAAACAATGATTGCGTTTCTCTAGAAATGGTATTTCTCGTGGTTGAGGCATGCATTTTGGATATTTCAATTTCTATGACCTTCATCCCCCCACCCCCAAATGGAGGCAGGACATAACTAATTTTCACTACTTTTTTAGTTTATAACATCCTGTTGAAACTTAACCTCATATTATTTTCCTAACAGTCATATGAGATTTTATATCCAGGTTATAAGTGAATCAAAGGAGGCTCAGAAGTTTGAGGAATCTTCCTAAGGCCACTCAGCCAGGAAGTTGTAACATTAGGATGTAAACTCTGTCTACTGAGCTCCAGATGGAACTGGTTCTGTGCAGTAAAGGACTGACCTTGCCCAAAGAAAGGTCTAGCCCTTGACTGGCTCCTGGGAGATGACCTCTAAGCCCTTGGAATGTTCTCTCTGTTTACTTGGAGGCCTTGGGCCGCACTGGGCAGTCTATGCTGACAGTGGAAGTCTTTGGCCATGCAGTATGAGCTGGACCTTTTGAAGGAGCTGAAGACTAATATCATCCATGTGGACAGCCAATCACGTCCACTTGACCAACTCCTAAAAAAATTCCTAGACACAAAGGCTTAGGTGATGTTCCTTGGCTGGCAACACTCCAGGTGTGTTGCCATACATTGTTGCTGGGAGAAGTAAGCTCTGTCTATGACAACAGTGGGAAGCTTGCACCTGGAGCTCTCCTGGCCCCTGCCCCATGTGCTTCTTCTTGTTTCTGACTTTAATCTGTATCCTTTGGCTTGAATATGCTGTAGCTCTGAGTACAATAGGTTTGTTGGGTTCTGCATGTCTTAGTTATTGAACCTGAGGGTGGTCTTAGGACCTTCTGAACTTACAGATTCCTACAGTTTCTCTCTGCAGCTCTGGGGTGGTCAACAAGAAGGACTGATTAATAAGAAGGGGCAATTGTTGTCCAAAGACCAAAGTAGACAAGGCTGAGATACTGCAGACTGTGATAATGTAAGATCACTTTTTAAGAGGAACCAGAGCTTGATCCCAGTGGTGAGCCACATCTAGCTCATTTTCTTTGTCCCACTATAGTGGAGTACCATCTGGGAGACCTTGCCACCATGTGTCCCTGAGAATCAATCTTAATACATCAGACCTAAGATGCTTTCTGTTGTGGCACATGCTGGAAAAGTGAAGAGGGTTTCTGACAAATTAATAATCTTGCAGCATCTCCCTTTCTTACCCTCCCTCCCCTCTCCTTTCCCTTTGTCTTCTAGCTTTCTCTTCTCCTCAGCTCTTCTCACCTCCACCTTTCATTGCTATGTGCCTGGTGTTGTGCCAGGTTCCTCAAAGACAAAAGGCACAGCAGAGGCAGCAGAGTGGGTGATTAGTTTTGAGTTCAATTTCCGGGCTTTTGCTCTTGCCTATTCTACCTTCATGCTCCAGTCCTTTCCCAGGTAGTGCAAGGACTAGGGTAATTCAAGGGAGGCACTCTGGTCCCAGCCCTGCCTCTTTCAAATGCTTTATCAGGAACATGGGATTCAGTATCTACCTTCTGAGATTATGAGAATTGGAGTTCATTCATCCCTCATGCTCAGCCTTTTCCAACACAGAGTAAGCACTATCAAAGTGCTAGCTATTCTTTTTTGATGCTTTCTACCCACAAAGAGTTCTCCATTGTCTTGGGAGAAACTAAGCAATTGACTAAGATATAGGAAAGAAATGCATATTTTAGCTCAATTTAGGATATATGGACTCTACTATGATGCAGGTAGGGTAGTTTCATAGGACTGGGATGGGGCCTCCATTCCTCCTATGGGAACTCGGCTCTCTCTATAACTGAGATGCTTGAATTTTCTCCAGGAAATGAATTCCTTGGTAATCTATCTGCTCTCCCTCTGGCAATGTGACATGACATAACCTTACATTTGAAATTTGCAGATGCTGAAGACAGGACTGCCTGGGATTCCTATGGCTTGGAGGGCAGTGAAATTCTTCAGGATGACATTGGGAGCCATTCCTGGTCTGAATCAGAGCAGTGGTTTTTAACCCTGGCTGCACATTAACACCCCCAAAGGAGTTTTTACAAAGTCTTGATGGCCAGGTCCACCTCCATCAATTCTGATTTAATATTCTTGGTGGGTGCTGGTCTGGTAGTTACTGTAAGCTCTTCAGGGGTTCTAACCTGTGTGGGTGTTTAATAAAGACACCTTGCAGCTTCATCACATGCTGTTGCCCTCCCCAGACACCAGGCCTTTTCCTTTCTGCCCACTTTACTTCTGTTGGTCCCGCTATCTGGCAGGCACTCCCTTCTTTGACTGCCTGGTGAGCACCAATTCACCCTTTTGATCTTCTTGAATGTTTCTAGGCAGCTTGATGCCAAGCAGAGGTCATTCCAGTTTCCTCTGTGTCCCCATAACACTTTCTAGACTATCAGTTCCCTTGAGAATCGGGACTTTGTCTCTGTTACCTTTGTCTCCATGACATCTGGTGGAGTCAGAGCCTGATGCACTTGGTGGAATATTTCATTGGATTAAATTGAGACATTGAAAACTGCTATCATGTCATTGAGGCTGAAATATCTATTCTTTATAATGTTAGTCTCCTTGTCTTACTGCTTCTGTTACTGATTGGCATGCCAATGTGCCTCATTTGTGCAAACACAACATTCCTGCTGGAGTGTTGAAGTATTTTGCTAATTGCAGGGTTGCTTGTGGCCATAACATGCTGTTTCTTGATGTCTAGTCACAGTTGAAAACTAAGAGTGCAAGAGCTACAGCTAGTGGTCCGTACCAAGCCTGAGCATACATACATGCTAAAATGTCTCTGGGCACTCCACAGATGGAAATAAACCCCTAGAAGAGACATGCCACCTTCTAGTCCATTTTAATGTTGCACACCTTTGGATTTTTAATTAAGGAAAACATTTATATTCTAATTATAATGTCACATTTTGTTTCTATTTATAGGAAATTTCTACCACAGTGTAGTATTATGGTTAGAGATGGATGCTGAAGAATTGAGTGAGCCAGGAAGCAGGAGAGTGATTTCACAGGAAGCATCAGGTGTGCACTGATGGCTGGGTTACTGCTTAGGACGGTAGCTTAGGTGGTTGCTATGAATGGTGTCCATTTTGGTAACTCATTGCCTGGACCTTTCCAGTTGTATTTTCGCTGTTATTCCTTTCAGGACTTTGGAGGATCCATTAGATACACAAGAAGACTAGGAAAATGTGTAAATCAACAGAGTGGTTAAGCTCCTTCCTTCTGGGAAATCTGAGAGAGGTTTGGTGGCAAATGTGGGTCATATAGAGTGTAAGCAACAGCCACTGGGTTGCCCATGACTTTGTGGAAGGCTGGAAGATGAGAAACCAAAGTGCAAGGGATGGAGGTAGGGCCATGGCTGAGCATATCTGAGAGATGACTGTGGGCCTGAGTCTGAGTGGGTCTATCAGTTAATATTCTCTTTTCCTGCTGTAATAAAGTCAAACCAGATAAAAGCTCTTTTTTTCTTAGGTAGCAGTATAAGCAGCCAACTCTATCAAGTCAAGCTGTACGCACTCTTTATTGCTCAGCCATCCTCAACATGTAGTTTCCACCTCACAATCTAAGATGGCTGCTGTGGCTCCCACTACCATGTCCATGTTCCACCCAATGGGAAGTTGAGAAGAGAAAGGAAGGATTTCTATGTTAAAGACCTGACCCAGAAGTTAACTCAGCACTTCCACTCACATAGTATTGACCAGAATATAGTCACATGGTTACACTTAGCTTCATGGGAAATTGGGAAACAAACTCTTTAGCTAGATGCCATTGTGCTCAGCTAAAATTTTTGTTATTTGGGAGAATGGGAAAATAGATACTGAGGATATAATCAGCCATCTTTGTTTCATAAGAGACATTTTTTTTTCTGGCTACTGTCCAAACTCAGCCAAGTACAGTGAAGTTGCGGAAGTGCTGGGAGGGTGAATTCAGAGGAGACATATCTCAATGTCTTAAATGCCATCTCAGAACAAGAAATCAATGGTTGAGGTTAAACATATTAGCACTTGAGGTTGCCTAGAAAATCTCAGCATCTAAAAACAACACTTCTTGTTTGATGCATATGTCACTCAATGTTTAATGTTAATTTAACTTCTTAATATAGTTTTTTGAGGAGAACTTTTGCCCATGTTCCCAAGAGAACTAAGAGCATAGTGTTTATGGGGAGGAATGAAAGCAGGAAGACAAAGATTGTAAATTTTCATCAAATTAATTACCTAGAAGAAGATATAAAAATTGCACGAATAGAGGTGCTTTATGTATAATGAACAGCTTCTTATTTAAAAAGGGTGCCATGACTTTATGTGTGTGTATTAATGGTGTAGGTATGTATATATGTGGTGCATATGTGTGCATACACATATACTTAATGTAATATTTAGTGTAAAATGTGTTATTTTCATTTTATAGAAATGTGGTGCTTCATCTTGGGCCTGATGCAATAACAAATAAAACTGTGGAAGAGGGAGACGTACCAAGAGAGACTGCAGGTAATTTTCCTGTGAGAGGGACATGAACATGTGCAGCTAGAGGCTGCACGAGGGTGGTTTTTACAACAGTTCTGAAAATTCTTTGACATTTCTCTCATTGAGTGGTGAAGTCTGATTCCTCTCTCCTAGAGTATGGGCTGGACCTAATGACTCTGTCCCTATGTCTAGAATATGGGGGCAGTGACCCTTTATGGCTTCCAATATTAGGCCATAAAGAACTATGTAGTCTCTGCCTGGCTGTCTCTTGGGACCCAGCTGCCATGTCATGAGGAAGCCTAAGCTACATGGAGAGGCTCGAGTGTGTGCTTTGTCCACATTCATCTTTTGTACTCTCTTTTCTCTCCCCAGCTCAAAAGTAAACTTACTCTTAAGTTCTTGGAAAGAATCAGAGATACTAGGCAAGAGTTTTTCATCTTCCCAATCCAAAGACAAGATACATCGAAGTTCCTTTGTGAAAGACAACACAGTTGCTGTTCTAGCTAATGGCCAACCTAGCTGTGCTCAAGTTACCCTGCCTGGTCTCAAAGGCTTCAAGATACGGGCCTGAAGCTTTCTACCCTTTCGAGGAGGATAGAGCTGCATACAATTAGATGTGTATAATGCTGTCAGTTTAGGCCAGTTGCTCTCATCCTTTTTAATCATTTCACATATGTCATCGTTTTCTAACCTGCTCATAGTCTGCTCATTTCCACTTTAGGATATATTTTGTAAAGATTTTACTTATTTATTTTTAGAGAGAAGGAGAGGGAGGGAGTAAAAGAGGGTGAGAAACACTGATGTGTGAGAGAAACATTGATCCATTGCCTCTCCTATGCTCCTTGAGTGGGGATTAAACCTGTGACCCAGGTGTGTGCCTTACTCCAATCGAACTGGTGACCATTTGATGCCCAAGCAACCGAGCCACACTGGTCAGGGCTCCACTCCAGGATATTGTGTGCTGAGATCTCTCTTGAAATCTGTGTACATCACTCCAGACATTTGGCGTGTAGCATGTGCTTAATTAAATGCTCAACCAATTAAAATGAAGTCTGATCAGCAAAGGGAAAAAAACAGGACTAACATTTTTTTCACTTTGGATACTTCTATTAATGCTCTCCTAAATTTCATAAATAATTTAAATCTGAAATATTACTTCTGATATGTTGACTGTACATTTGTGGATTAAAAAAAACAGCTTAATTGCTTTTATGCCCTGATATTTAGTTGCATAGAAGATGCATTTTAAAATTGTTTTCCTTGTTATATATTAATTGAACATGCACTTTATGCCTGAGACTAAGTTGATGTCTTTGTATGCATGATATCATTTTATCCTCTGCAGTAGAAAAATAGCCAAGGATTATTTTTCCTTCTCAACATTGATTTTTCCTCCTTTGGTGAAAGTACCTTTTTTCCCCTTTGGGTTAATTATTTTTCCTAATTGTTTATGGACACATGTACATGGTGGAGTCATTCACTGGGTTCTTTAAAAAACCTCCTTTTCCCCTCCTGCTCCAACACTGGACAAGGAAGTGAACACTCCATTTAAACTGAGGCAGTCAGACTGTTCAGTGGAACTGAAGCTTGAGCAGAGCCTCACATAGAAAGCAGACACCAAGATGTGAGTGACCAGCTGCTGTGTCCTGAAAATGTGTCTGTTAACTTTTGGAACTACATCTTAGACTTCATCTCCACAATATTTTAAGCACCTTGAGAAAATTCCAGGTAGGGTAAGTATTAAAAATATTTGTGGAAAGAACAAATGAATGAATGCTCAGCATATCCCTGATTCATGTATTACCCAAAGCCTGAGGATTCCAATCTTCCTTTGATTCTCTGAGCAACCGGAACACGTTCATTAAATTGAACAGAGTCAATTTCCCCTGTTTACAGCCAGGGTACCCTAAATCATACAAGTAAAAGTCATTGATCCACTTTTTGACAAGGCATTGCCTTCAAATAAAAAAGCAAGTGTAAGCATGCCTGTATTTACTATTTGTTAGAGCTTTGTATCACTTCTTTCTATCATCTTATCCTCATTTGTCGATCTCTGTTGTATTTTCCATGATTGTACCTTATCACACATGAATGTTACATAGTAAATCATCCTCTGAGTATCAAAGTCATCATAAAAAACTGGAAAAGAAAAACCCACTGGTCCCTAACTGGTGTTATTCTGGAAGCACAATGCTCTACTCAACATTTTTCAGTGGAAGGGGGTTAAGGGGGACATTTGAGGTTGCTACTTCTACCCTAGAGATAAAGATGAAAACCAAACCAAAGCAGAGTGCTGGTATACCATAAGATGTTCTCATTAACCATTTAATGAATAATCCAGTACAAATTCTAAATATGAAACCCACACTGGGGCTCAGTCTGGGGCAGGTAGGGGACATTAGAAGCAACCAAGTGATTGAGGTGATTGTAGAGAGGGTTCCAGGGGCAGGGAGCTGGCTGCTCTCTGAGGAGGGGATCCTAAGAGGTCATCTGTCCACTTGGATGGAAGAAGGTTTGAACTCAAACTATGCTAAAAATTCTGGCAATGATTAGCCCACTACCAAATGCCTCTCCAGATTGGACTCCTCAGTATGTCCAAAGATATATATTTGTACTTTATTCATGCTGTGGTCTCCTGCTGAAATGATTTTCTTCATATTTTCTCCTTTTCATCTTTCAAGGTCCAGCAAAAAAAATTGATTTCATGGTTCCCCATTCTCTGGTTTCTGAGAAGAAATACTAAGTAATTCAGAGCCCTGGACAAAGGCTTTGGGTTCAGACCATATGATTGTGAGCCCATGCTCTCCTGCTGTTTTCCAGCTGTAGACACGTTGCTTAATCTTCCCAAGCCTCAGTTGACCCTTCCCTAAAATGGGGATGATGTTGATGATGGTAATGATACCTTGCAGGTAGTGGTCAGAATTAGATAGATGTGTCTAGAAGTTGCCACATCCTAGGACATTGACAGTCGATAGCTTTTATATCAGTACTTTGGTCCAGTGTAATCTCCTTCCTCGAGATTCCTTTAATGACATGTCAGGTGTAGTCATTGACATCTAGCCATTGACAAGCTGACCTCTCTCCTCCATTACTATTCTCTACCTAAAGTCGTAGATGTAGCTATACCTTTATATATCTTAATTTTCCAACTCCTGGGAGGCAGAGATTACGCTTTATAGCAATTGTGTAAAGTTATTCAATGTCAATCAAACACATTAAAACTATTTTAGCTACAGTGTTTATATATTTCAAAGGCATAGAAGGTAAATTATAACCTATTTTTATGATTTTTATTTTACTTCTATAGAGCACAATAGGTTCTTTTCTATGACATTTGATTAAAATACTATATGTACAAACATCACCTCATTTGAGTTTGTTTATTCCCTGAAATGGCAGATACTGTTGGCATTTGTAATTAGTTATTAAATTGAAACTCTGAGAGGCAACATGACTTACCCAAGGCAACCCCGCTTGGACATGGGAAATGGACATTTGAGCCTATGTCTAACCCTTCCTGTGCTGGGCTGACTCCACTGAGAATGTTCTAGAAGATAATGAATGTGAAAATCCTTCACAGATTGCAGAGTGGAATATGAATGTAGGGGATTATTGCTATTATTTCTGGGGCAGGCAAGCTATAACCTCTTGTGGGATCATCTATCAACCAGGAAATCCTGTTGCTGTTCACTGAATTGTACCCCTGTGACCCAAAAGATAATGTATTTCCCAGTGTACTTAACTTAATACTGTGGGCTGACCTGTACCTTGAACTGAGCTGGGTGAGTAATATTTAAATGCTGAGCCTGACAGCTTATAACCCAAGGCAGCTCACTTTCCTTTGTGGCAAGCTGCCAAGCCAAGGAGGGAAGAACAGTGGAATGTGGGATTGAATAAGATTAGGGTCGGGTGGTGTTCCTCCAAAAACAACCCATGGCTGAGATTTATTTTTGATGTCTTCATGAAAGGAACATCTTTGTTCATTTTGATTATCAAGTGTGCTCCTCGGCCACCTCCCACAGCCACCCTTGGATTGTCAATTTCAGCCGCCCTCACACTGGGTCAGAACCATTCCATGTTGATTTAAAAACGCAGTGGGGGATCATCTGACTGGAGTTTGCCATTGTGGTTCAATAGCCTGCTGATCTGCCAAGGGCCTGCTAAAAGGAAAATGCTTGCTGGACACTTCTACAGGTCAGAGTCAGTGGGGAGGGAAAAGGTGGGGTGTTCTTGCCCTCATCTCTTAATTCTGTGCTGAGAGTACAATTGAATCATAGCATAAAGAGTATATTTGAAATAGAAGAAAGTTTAGACATTAATACAAATACCTTAATTTTATTATTTAAAATTGCTTTTTAAAAAAGTTTTCAATGACAGTTGACATTCAACATTATATTAGTTTCAGGTGTACAGCATAGTGGTTAGACACTTATATAACTTATGAAGTGGTCACTCCAATAAGCAAAGACTCTAATTTTATAGATAAGGATATAGAGACGCAAAAGAGTGATAAATTTGCCAAGTGATTTGATACTTAAATTAACAAAATTTAGATGAATTTCTCATCTACAGCAGTTAGGGGAGGCATTTTTTATCCCAATTGTCCACACTTTTAACCTTAGCATGCTGCCAGCTATCAAGAGTGACGTCTGTCCAAGTCAAGAATGACCAGAATGGCCAGAGTTGAGAATGCCATTTCCTCTTCGTACTGTAATAACGATCAGTCCATCAACAAACAGACAAGCGCTCCCCTCTGCACCTGACACAGATTCCAGAGCTGTGAGGGGGACATGAATGTTCTCAGTGATAGGCCAACTTCAACTGATGTTAAGACAGTGGGAAACCACATGCAAGATTGTTGAATAAGACATGTATTACATATATCCTTACATATATCCTTATGTAGTACAACACCCTGTGGAATTTAGGGATCAAATTTGGATCATTGCTTTACATTATTCAAGGTTGACACACACACACAAAATGATCTACGAGTATCTAGATCTTTGGATTGAGTTTGAAGGTGATAATTAATCATAGCCCCTCCTCTTCAGATTTTGAAGAATATATTTGAATTAAATTGAAAAATAGCCTCAGGAACCAGAGGATGATTAAAAAGTTAACTTTATTGCAGTTAAAACTTTAATTGGACATCAATTGGGGGGCCTGGTGTTGGGCCGAGACTCCTCACTTCCAATATATCCCTCCTGAATGATTATCCACCCCACATGGATGTGGAACCAGCCCATCCCATATCTCTGTGCCTCCTACCAGTTTGGATGGATGTGGTTTCTTTAATTCAGTAGTTGTCAGACTTCCATTCAACTCAATTTCTGATGGTTCTGAATAATGGTTGTTCTGTACTTTAGTTGGAATTTTGATGTGGTTGTGTGGTGAGGTGAGCTGTGTTTACTACTGATACTGCCATCTTGACCAGAAGTCTAAATCTTACTATTGTAAATGGCAAGGAAGGATCATGCAGAGAGAAACAAAAGATTCCCCTATACCTTTAAGAAATATGAGTGAGTACAAGGAAACTGCAGGCCATTGAGGAGGTGGTGGAATCCACACTGCAGAAATGGGTAGAATACGTAGGCTTATCAGTTTTTTTTTAAAGTTTACCTTTAATTATAGTAAAATACATAGAACGTGCAATTTACCAACTTAACTATTTTAAGTGTACTGTTCACTAGTGGTAAGCATATTTCCATTGTTCTGAAACCAATCTCCACAACATTTTCACCTTGCGAAATTAAAATTATATACCCATTCAACACAAACTCCCCATTTTCCCATTTCCTCATACCTTGGTAACCACCATTCTACTTTCTTTCTTTATGTATTTAACTACTCCAGGCTCATAAAAGTAAAATCATATAATATTCATTTTTTGGCATGATTGGTTTATTTCACTTAACACAATGCCCCTAAGTTATACATGTTGTAGTATGTATCCAAATTTCCTTCCTTTTGAAGGTTGAATAATATTCCATTGTATATATAGAGCAGATTTTGTTTATTCTTCATTCATAGATGGACACTTGGGTTGCTTCCATCTTTCAGCTTTTTAAAATAACACTGCCATGAATATGGGTATGCAAATAAGCTCTTTGAGATCTTGCTTTCAATTCTTTGTTGTATACCCAGAAGTGGAAATGCTGAATTAGTTTTGACACAGGAAAACTTGATGCTGCTAAGATTAAACAGAAGTCAGAGACCAGAGATCTACAGATGAAAAGGATATATAGAGCAAGGATCCCTTCTGGGGTTGGTAGGATTAAGGAGTAGCCCTCCCAGGGGGTGAGACACAATACTAAGGTTTTAAACAGCAACAAGGAAGAGATACAGGGGAGGCAGCAAGGTCCTCATCGTAGGGTAACCTCCAGAGGCCATGGAAAGGGCCTTGGGCTTGGGTGGATATGAGAGTTAGAAGGAGAGAGATTCCTGACTCTCCTCAGGTGCAAAGGGACAAAAATGTGATGAGGACTCAGTTTGTTCCCAGGAGTGTGTTTTGTTCTTAATTCTTATTTTGAATGAATTATACATTTGCTTGTAGGTAATAGGTAGGGATAAAGGATATATAAGAGCTTTTGTTTAATACGTTACAAAGAGAGGAAGAGCCAAGTCATATATGGTTCACATTGAAAACCAGAGTCTACCACACACACATCAGAAGTAAGACATCCCTGTCCTAAACCCAACCTGTAACAGTATCACAGTGACCTAAAGAGGAGACCTCGTCCAAGCAAGGGTTTCACTTATTTCCACAAGGCTAGTCACACACTCTTGTTCTAATTCTATTTTGGAAAAAGGCCAATAATAATACTCACCATTTGTTTATTTCAGTAGTTCTCAACCAGTGACATTTTTGCCCTCCACCCCACTCCAGGGGACATTTGGTAATGTCTGGGGATATTTTTGGTTGTCACAACTGGGACACCACTAAACATCCTACAATGCCCCCACAATAAAGAATTTTCTAGCCACAAATGTCAATAGTGCTCAGGTTGACAAATGGGATTTGTTAGGTCTCTTTCTCAAAGTATAGTCTAATTTTATCCTCACAAATAAATGGTAAGATACTTATTCTTGTTTTATTTCATTGAATAGGAATGCAAGAGGCTAGACTGAACAGTTAACTGACTGCCCAGAGATTCAGTACTAAGATTGGGTGTCCTAACTCCTAAGACCATTTCCCTTTGTTCACACCTGAAAGGGTCAGATAAGAAACAGTCTCTGATGGTCACAGTTACCATTTAAGAAGTTGAAAGAGCAATGATCATTTGTCTAGTGTCTGCTCTCTTGCAAGGTTTAGCTCTATTTGTAATCCTTATCACATTACCAGCTCTTTACTGGACTTTGGTGTGTGGCAACTCAAAAAATTAAGTAGCTTGCAAAAGGTCACATTCAAACCTCGGTCTATGCTAAACTTGATTCTTCCCATTAAAAGCCACTGCTCCTTTAGTAGAATATGTGTGCTTAAAATAATTAGTTCAAAAGCTTTAATAATAAGAAGCTAATATCTAGACACTGCAGGCTCTACTCATTCTTTTGAGTAACTGCTCTATACCACGCACTGTGCTGGCAGATGGATAGACGCTAATTCTCTGGACACACCATCAGGCCAGTTGGGCAAAGAGGGGCCAAGTGTTAACACTGACCCATGCATGTGCATGCACCTGTGTGCGTGTGAAGACAGATCCCTCGTGTTTTCATGACCAGGGGTTTTTGTTTGTTTTCTCCAATTGTTAATCTGTAAACTTTTAAAAAAATTATTAAAGTTATTGGGGTGAAATTGGTTAATAAAATTACATAGGTTTCAAGTGTACAATTCCACAATACATCACATGTATGTTGCATTATGTATTAACCACCCAAAGTCGAATCTCCTTCTTTTACCATATGTTTGACCCTCTTTACCTTTTTCTACTGCCCCCAGCCTCCTTTCTCTCCCTGTGTCTGTGAGTTTTTGTTTGTTTGTTTGTTTACTTGTTTTGCTTTCAGTTTGACATCCCATATACAAGTGAAATCAAATGGTTCTTGGCTTTTTCTGTCTGGTTTATTCCCTTATCCATGATTCTCTCAAGATACACCCATGTTGCTGCAAATGGTATTACTTCATATTTTCTTATGGCCAAGTAGTATTCTTCATGGTGGCCAAGACATGGAAACAAGTGAAGCATCCTTCTATAGGTGACTTGATAAAGAGGAGGTGGTAGATATACACCCCAGGCATTTTGACCTGAGTCTGTGAGGATAGGCAAGGTTTGCATCTGCGAGATGTGCCTTATCAGAGGGCAGAGGTGCGGCTGCTAGACACAGCTGTGTGCCTGCCCCTGTTCTCTGAGCCTGCGTGCTTTCCCTGAGGGGGGCAGCAGAGAATGGGAGTTAATTGTGTGAGCTCTGAAGTCTCATAAGCCTGGGTTTAAATTTCCCTTCTACCACTCACTACCCTTATAGATTTGAACAAATGGCTTGACTTGGCTGTGTCTCGGCTTCCTCACCTGTACCTCAGAGGGCTCAGGGTGGGGCTGCACCAAGGAGGGGACGGGAAGCCTAAGTGAAGTGATATGAAGAGAAGCAAAACTCTACATTATGAGGTAACCTACACCGACACTGTGGGCATGGAGGGGAGGTTCCAATGGACAGTGTCACCCTCAGCAGCAGCTGCACTCTCTTGGCCAGCTTTGGACATGACAGGGAAAGTAAAATGTCCGTGGGAGCTTCAAGGACAGCAGAGGTGTTGGAATGGGGGAAGCTGAGTCACCCTCCCCGGACTGCTGGCAGTGTAGGATTTAAAGTCCTACCTATCTTTCAGCCTGGTGAGTGAGCTAGAAAAATAGTGGTGTCCATTTTTAGCTTCAGGGCAGCAGAACCACAGGAAGCATGGACCACAGAAGTTATGGCTCAATAAAAGCCAACAGTACAATTTAAGAAGGACCCAGTGCCATAAATCGACCCGAGACTATTTCAGAAGCCTCAAAATAACAGTGATGGAAAATGTATCCAAAGACTGAATCTCAGCTTCATCACTTACAAGTGTATGTTTGGAGGGTCTCCAGATTTTTCTGAGCCTCAGTTTCCTCATCTGTTAATCAGAGAAAATACTATTTCACATGGTGGCTGTGGATCTTCAATATAATCAAGCCAACAAAAACACTTTGCACACTGTCATGTCCTGCACAGGTCCGAGAAGTTGTGACATTATTTCCTACCAGTCAGTGATGCTGTGGATTTTAGTCAGTGAAAAGAAATTCTAGTTTACGTTCTATGTGGTAGCATCTTTGAACCTCATATTCTCACTCATCAAACACTTTAAAATATAGAGGAACCTAGAGTGACAGAAACAGAAAAATCTATCACCTAATTCAAAGCATCCTCCTCTCTGCAGCTCATTGGAAAGGGGAGAGCATGTCTTTTATTAAACTTGCTTAATTCAAGAGGGACAAAGAGAGTTGCAAATGAGAAATGCAAATCTAAGAAGATATCCAGCAACGTGCCTGGCTTTAATCATTGCTCAAATAAGAAAATCTAGTCTTTGTTTCCTCTCCTCTTCACATCCACTCACATTCATGCTCACAATGGTTTTAGGGTTATATTTTTAGGGTTCCTGGTTTCAAATAACTATCACGGTGTCAAAGATCCATCTGAGACCTGACGTATCCTATCCATCCTATCTTATCCATTATATCTTTCTGTTTATTTCCTTCATCACATTCATCATTATTTGGAACTATCTTAGTATTTGATTTATGTGTATGGTTGATTACATGTTTTTCCCAGGTGATAAACTCCTTGGGGCAGGTCTTATTACCTCAATATCTCCAATGCCTAGCTCAGTGTCTGCCTCATAACAGAAGCTCAGGAACTATTTCTTGAATGAGTGAATGAACCTCAAATCCCAGAGACAACGATCACAGGGCCACTGCTTGCAAGAGTGGCAGCTCGGGCACAGATGGAGGCAGCAGCAGGGGTAAGTGGCAGAGTAATCAGGATGGAAGGGGATGACAGTCTGACTTGCTGGGACCAGCAGTATGGTGGTGAGGGACTTCGCAGGAAACCCCTGCATGGTGAACAGCAGAGGTTCCTGCCCAGGGCCCCCAGTGGCACCACCACAGGCCTCCAGGACCTGTATTTACAGAGGTCAAGTTCATCGAAAGCTCTAACAAGCAGAACATGTGTCGATGCCTGAGGTGGGGTGTAAGATTGCCAAGCAAACGAGAAAGAGATGGATAGATACTGGAGGCTGCTCAATGGTCAGTCTGGGAGGAAATGACCACACTTATGAGGTCCTTTTCTAGAGTGGTGCCCTGGGAAACCACTCTCATTCAGAAAATAGAAAAAAAATCTTAAAATACAAATAAAATCCTTAGCTCCAAAGTTCCTTAAAACATCTAACATTTATCACATATTTATGTGTTCATGAAGCAGGCATTGGGATAAGCACTTTAGAACATTATCTTCCCATTTTATGTGTGGAAAACTGAGGTTCAGAGTGGAACTGACTTACCCAGGCTAACAAGCAGTGGAGCTGGGATTGGAGAAGTCAATCTGACTCCAGATTTGGTGTTTTTAAACTATCATTGACAACTGCATGTGAATTTTCTGACTTTGATGACAGCTTTTTAGAACGCTATAAAAATACTGGAGCTGTCAAGGCTCTGTCTTGAGGACCCATTTATTATCTCACTCTCCACAGTTCCAAGGGGGTGTTCTCAGTCATTTCCTCTGCACCAGTCCCACCTCCGTGATTCTCACCTTCAGACCTCTGTACCCAGCTCCCTGCTGATATCTTTAGTTCGCTGCCTGATGGAAGCTTCCACACCACATATCCATAACTGAACTTACCATTCCCTCCCCAAACGATCTTTCTCTCAATGATTCCTTGTCCTAGTTAAATGACACACTCGTCCAGCCAGCTGCTCCAGAGAGAAATCTGGAAATTATCCCTAATACCTGCATCCCTCACTTCGTCTTCTTAGTCTCACTCCAATATATTGAATCCATCCTGGCTGACACAGCCTCGGTTTATTATTGATGATCGCAGCTGTTTTGAACTGGTCTTATCTCCGTATTGCCTTGCACAAATCTACCTTACTCAATGTTACAGGAGTAATTTAAAATTAATATGAAAATGAAAACCTTGTCCTATTACTCTTTTATAATCTCTTTCTACTCTGAATTCCAATAGCCTATCAGGTCTTGGCAGTATTTCCCCATTTTACAGTTTTTTAAAATGCCACCTGTGTGTATCTTATCTCTCCTCCTCTTCCTTTCCTCCCTCATATCTTGTCTTTATTCCTTCCATGAATTTTCTTGAGTTTTTTTTATTCCAGGCTCTGAAACTAACATTATAAGAAGGTTGACAATCTAAAACATATTTTCATATACATTATCTCTTTTATTTCTCACAACACTGTTTACAAGCAGTTAGACTTATCTCCAACTTAAAAATGGGGACACGGTCTCAAGTAGGTCAAGTGCATTGCTCAAACTCACAGAACCAGGGAGTGTCATGACTTATACCTGGTCCTCAGCTTTCAAGTCCTGTCATTGTTCTGCTCTGCAGCACAGTACTTTGAAGGCAGGTGTCTCTGCAGCTGTTTTTACCATTCCAGTCCATCATAATCCATTGTTAATACATAGCTACCTTTGATTCAATACAATCAGGTTAAGTGGTGTTCAATCAAAAGCTGCTGGAGGCAGAAGTACCTGGTGTAATAGACAGGTATCTACTGGTCTCAAACATTCAGTGCGTCCTGGGAATGAGTCAGAGTACTTTTCCCAGTGACAGACAAGCTTCCATTTTCCTGGGCACTTGGTTGAGTGGAAGACAGTGACCAGAGTTTCTCCTGTGGCTGTTGGTAACTTTGTCTGACTCACTAGACTATGAACGCCACAAAAGGAAACAGTACTCTTCATTTTTCTTTGTGTCTTTACCACCCAACACAGACACGGTTGTTCAATAGATAGCTATCTATTATATGGATCAATGCTTGGAAATTTAGAGATGGAGGGAACTTAGCGAGCATCTTTCTGGCCATAGTCTCCCAAACTCCAGTTGTCTGTGCAATTGCCATGTGCAATAGATCTGTGTAATAGTTTGCACATGTTTTGTGACACTTGAATCAGGCCTGCATCTCATTTATTATTTATTTATTTTTTATTATTTGTTTACTATTCTCTAACATTACAGGTAAAGACACTGAAGATTAATGTGAGCAGGAGACATGCCCCAGCTTAGGAATTCCTATCAGAGCTGAATTTGAACATAAGCACTGGGGCTCCAGATTCTGGCAAGTACAGCCAGCCTTCCTGCCTTCACAGCTAAGGATCTTTCTGCTTTTTGAGCAAAGGAGCCATGCTGTAAGGAGCCTGTGGATGGGGAGAAAACCAGACGCCTGCAGCCATCCGTGAGGTGAATGCAAGAAGCCCTGTGAGGGAAACTGCTTCGTGCTTCCTGGAGAAGAGGAGCAGCTCAGGGGAGGGAGAAATTAGAGGAATCTCTGGAGAGCTGAGCCGGGAGGATGGCGATACCCAGGACAGGAAGGGAAGCCAGGCAGATTTCTCTCTTAACTGAGCTAAGAATGCTCACTCACCATGCACATCAAGTCTACATTTTGGAAGGAAAAGATATAATGTCCTCTTAAAACTATACTCTCTTTCTTTCCAAAATTAAGGTCAGCAGGGGAGAGAAGTGGCATCTGAGATGCTAATGAAAGAAAGCCCAGGTGACTGCAGAAGCAATTTAAAGATTTGCCCGGATTTGTTCTGGCCCCAGTGGCTCTGCTTTCTACTTGCAGTTCCTCCTCTGCCGTCTGGATGGGGAGATAAATACATTTTTTAAAAGTCCAACATCCAGGCACTTTTGAAACTAGGGAAAGCGGAACCTGGGAGGCTTAAAATATTAATCATGTATCCAGGCTTGCCAGAGAAAAGAGGATGGCATTCTGCAGGTGTAATGCAGGGAAAAAATCCCCTCCAGGAACGACTGATATGGAGGCGGATTTCACTCATGTGTGCACCAGACACAGACAGAAAGCTTGATTCATACTTAATGCAGACCTAGATTCAAAGGCCCCTCCTTAAAGGGAAAGCTGCAGGCCAGCAGCCTTCCTTTAGGACACTCCAAGACCTCATTAAACTATCATTAAACAGCCAACAGGCTCTTCTGCGGCCATAGGCTGAGGCCAGAAATACAGATGAAAGACTTTAGGAATGTTGGATTAGAAAACAAAGTTCAGACATTCAGAGGTAGGAGTGTATGGCAAGATTCCTGAATCCTTAGCCCAGAGCCTGGGAGAGGACTTATCCATTGTTTGCCCCCAGGGCTCCCTCTCAAGCCAGGCCTACTTCCTGTGTTTATGTGGGTTTCTTATCACAGGCTCCAGAGATTCAGTTTTCTTCTGATCTTCGAAATGGCCACCACCATGCATTCAAAATCAGTTCAAGTCTATTTATCTCCCTGTTTTGGTGCTGCCGAGCATAAGCTCAAAGGATCTTTTTTGAATTAAGGATTTTAATGCTACTTTCTACAAGGAAAGGGGTGGAAAGAATAAGACTCCCAACAGTGGGGAAGCCACTAAGATTCTAGAATGTTAGACAATTTAAAGCTTGGTTCTTGATTTTTAGATCCTGTCTTCCTTCTGGGATGTTCCCAAGGACTCAACATTCTGCTTTTATTTTTGAAGTTGTGCATAATCTCGTACTTCTTCACTCCTGAGATGTGTATCTATTCTTTAAGTAGAATAGGAAGCTTGCTGTACCTTGACCTTGTTCACAACCTGTTTCAAACCTATATGCCTTTATTTGCTTTAAATGTTGTCTGAAACCCAGATTTGTCTTTTCAAGAAGATTTCTTTTCTCTACTTGCATTGCTCCACCCCTGCAGAAAACCACCTAAGCATCTGCCATGAGTAAGCCCTGGGGAAAGTGCTTACCTTTATCTCAGAATAATTCTATTCCTCAGGACTGGAACTGTGATCCTCAGGACCTAATGTGATGTTTGGTACACAGTAGGTGCCACTTTTAAAAGAATAAGTGGATTATATAACATCTAAGTGTTCTTATGATTGCAAATTAACTTGGCTTGGTAGAAGTAGCATTAGTTTTGGGGACTCAGGTTTGAACTGTCATCTACTAGCTGAGTGACAGGGATGATTTCCTTAATTTTCTGAGTTTCAGTTTTCTTGCCTATAAAGTCAAGTCAATAACACCTACTTTACAGTTTATTTTATTTTTTATTAGAGATCCCTTTTCCCTAATAAAACCATTTCCAGAACAAATAGGGAGTTAATTTTTTTTGACTGGGATACTTCTAGAAACTATACCTAATTGTGAAAGTTCTAAGACCAGCCCTGGTCTTTTTTAAAGGTTTATTTTATTCTTATTCTAGAGAATGGGAAGTGGGGGAGAGAGAGAGAGAGAGAAAGAGAGAGAGAGAGAGAGAGAGAGAGAATGAATCATCAATGTGAGAGAGAAACATCGATCCCCTGCCTCTTGCATGCATCCTAACTGGGTATTGAGCCCGGCAACCTGGGCATGTGTCCTGACTGAGAATCGAACTGGTGACCTTTCAGTTACAGGATGATGCTCCAACCAACTGAGCCATGCTGGCCAGGGTCAGCCCTGGTCTTTAGTTAAAGTTTCAAAGAAGAGATTACAGCATGCTGGGTGTTGTTCCTAGAGACTGGACAGCAGTTGGGAGGATGACCTCCCGCTGGTGTTCACCATTGCAGGGTTGATCTTGCACTGTGCAAGATCAGAGTCCTGATTTGTCTGAATGCTGAGTGAGGGTAGAGAATGGAACATGAGATGCCAGTTCATTTGTAATGGGTGTAATGAGTCACTCAGAGTGCTTGCATCATCATCCAATTTTGGTCTTCAGATTATTTGAGTTGACTCAAGATTCACTCACTGGATGGTTTCACTGGTTCAGCTCCTTACGCATACTCTCAGGATCCTTTAGAGAAGGATGGCTTTACTCATCATGCACCAAACTTGACCACAGAAGCTATGAACTTTGTTCCCAAGATAGGTTCTTGGGGCTGTTCTTCTCCAACCCCCATGTCCTCAGAGGTACAATGCTAGAACATGGACTACCCTCCTCCTTCTCTAAGTCTCAATGTAACCATGAGAAGTTCAACCACATTTTCCTCCCAGCTCTGTCTCCCCAAAGAAAATTCTGGAATAGCAAAATGCACACATATACACACACATCTTCCATTCTTCATATTTCTCCAGATGGTGCACATTGAACATTAGGAGGGGCTCAGAAG
Source organism: Macrotus californicus (assembly GCA_007922815.1). Lineage (NCBI taxonomy): Eukaryota > Metazoa > Chordata > Mammalia > Chiroptera > Phyllostomidae > Macrotus > Macrotus californicus. The sequence continues at coordinate 32,765 of VMDR010005994.1, forward strand.
CTGATAACTAAAAATACCTTATTCTTTCCTCTCCATTATTTCCTGATGTAAAGATCTACATACCTGTCCCTCCCATCCCCATCAGAGTGCTCATGAAAGATTTTTTGTTGCAGTCCTAAAGGTTCAAGCACACAAATACAAAAGCACAAGTTAAATACTCAATGGATTATTTGTACTATATATTGATCAAGAGTGAGAAATGTAATTGGCATAGGAAGACAGAAAGTTCAGGTGCACATTTTTAATTCTTCCTTTTCCTTGTAAACTTTTGTGAGAAGCCAAGTCATAATGAGAAACTTGCTTAGTGAGACTGCTATTAGGACAAAGATATTTACTGGATTTGGGAGTATAGTGACATCTTAGGATCTCCGTTTTCCATTTGGAGTGGGTTTTTTTTTTTTTTTGGTCAAATTGGAATGGAACAGAGTTATCATTTCCTCAAAGATCCATGATTTTTTAAACCATGGTTGGTAAGATCTCAGATATGTTGAGGTGAGAAAAGAAATGAAAACTTTTAATAAATACATATAAAGGACAGGGTGAGTAAATATTCTAGAAGATACTCACTTGCTTTAGTGAGCCAGATTCATGACAATAAAACCCTGCTCCAATAAATAAGCTTCTTCTGGATGATTTTCTCCTGGTTCAGGATATATTGCTACAGCATTGCCATCTGTGAGGCTAGATATTTTACCAGCTTTATGTTGTGCATCTTGTATCTCTCTTTCAACTTTTTAAAGCAGTCCTTCCTGGCATGATATTTGCTTGGTTTTGTACTTGATTTTTTTTGCATTGTTTTTATGGGTGTCAGGACGATGTCTGACCATTTCACAAGTTATACATATGTTGTTGGGTCCTGGCTCTCTGTTGAATGGACTTTATATAGGATGTTGAGAAAAGACTTCTCTGTGGAGTTAAATTTAAGCAATGAAGTGAGGAAGGGAGCCACACAATATTAGGGAAAGGAGAATCCTAAGCCAAGAGAACAGCCATTGTATAAGTAGCAAGAAGGCCAGGGTGAGGGTGAGAGTGGACTGACTGAGGTGAGGGGTGAGATGTGCTGGGACTAAGTCATGTAGGGTCTCAAGAGTCATGTGAGAGATTTGGGGGATTTGTCCTCAAGGTGATCAGCATCCATGACATTTCAATTTATTGGACAAGCTCCATGACCTTGGATATGGCTTGACTCACACTTCACCTATTGCCTCTGTGGTTCTCTTTTTATATGTTTCCATTCTGATCAGTTTCCTTCTGACAAAAATAGTTTTTCTGTAGATACTTCAGTATCTTTATTGAGGTTAGCCCCCATTCTGCTGGCCTGGGGCCCACTCTGTTTTGGGAAGTGACTTTGCATATCTCATATTAACTGTACTGACTTTCTGGTTTAACTGGTAGAAGATCAATTTCTGTGCCACATTTCCTAGCTCTTAGGGAGCATATAAGCCTCCTATCTGTGTACCAAAAACATCACCATGCTCACAGGTGCTTTAGGGATACAATCCAACAACAAGACCATCAAAAGATTTAGAAAGAATGCTGTTTTGAGTCCAGGTGTGTTGGGAGCTCTAAAAACAGAAGCCAGACTGAAAACACTCAGCATTCTCAGAGAGGGAGAGTTAGAAATAAACACTTACGTCATCCCTTCCCTCCTCTGCATTGATGCGGTCCAGACAGATGATGGCCCAACATTCTGGATTTGTCTGGTTTCCTCATTAATTCTCCTCTCATTTCTGCTTTTATTATCTACAATGACAACTGCACACTATCCCTAGGCAGCTTCTAAAGTCATCTGTCATTAGAGCAATAAAGACTCACAACTTTCTGCACAGTAAACAAATTAAACTGCACCTTGGTATCTAAACCTCTTGATAAAATATCACTGTCATTGTTATGATTACATTAGTAATCATACTAATGTATGATTACAAACTTTTGCAAACCTACTGTGTGCCAAGCATAGTTAGTTGCTATACATACGATATTTCATTTAATCATTTTAACACCATTTTCCAGCTAAGACTCATTGGTCTGGTATACAGAAGAGGAAATGAGACTCACAGTGGTGAAGTCCTTGCCCTTAGTCAAAGTCAAATGAGTAGTCAACTCAAAGACCCATACACTTTCTAAGTCAGCCCTGCACACCCATATATCCCATGGTACTTTAGGCTTCCCTGCTGCTGCAGACTGTTCTTGACATTGCTCTCAAACATTCTTCTTCACTGAAGTACATGCATGCTCACCTTTGCTTGCTCTCCTCAGGGCATGTCTTCAAAATCTTGAGGGGATCCAGCTTCTTTTGTGTCACTCAAATGCCTAGGCTGTCATGGCTGGTGGGGAACTTGAAGAATATTTTCTATGGAGGTGTTTAATCTTGAATCCTTAATGGCAGAGTATAAGCCAGTTTTAATACTCAGAAATCTCTAGTTAAATCACAATACTGTTGTTTGTTTTATGGTACTGAAATATCAAGTTAAACATTATTATTTGATAATTACAATTTGTCCAGCAGATGAAAAATTTATAAGATTGGATTCGTCCTGGGGTAAGTGGAGAGGAAAGAATTTATAAATAAGGCTGTTGGTGAAAACTTTCAGAAAAGTCACCCATTTGGTCTTGTGTTCTTTCTTACAGATGACTAAATAGATGTCCACAGAGAGAAATAGTGAACACAGATTAAGCTACTCTGGTCTGGAAGAGACTTTAAAGCTTACACTCTCCAACTCTGATACATTTCTAGTAAGTGGTAGAGCTATCATTGATGGAGAATTTATTGCTACCCTGGGCACTCTCTTTCAACTGAATAGCACGGACTGTTTAAAGTTTCCACTTTTGTGTTGTGTCTGCCCTTCAGTGCAAGTCCTGTGGAGTACCACACAATGACTGCATCACTCTGATAAGTGACATCCTTCATACACGGGGATATGGCAGTTGTGGACTCACTGCTAGGTATGCTAGTGCCAGCCAAGTGATCATGGCCTCTCTTGTCTCTGCATGCAGACCATTATGGAAAGTCGATTGTTTTTACTTAAGAAAGGCCCATATGGTATTTTGTCATTTGACCTTTTATTCCCCGCTTCAGCCACATGCCTTAAAACTGCAGATATACTTACCCATCTGATCTTTTGCTTACACTCAATGTTCCTTCTTTCTAGAATATTCTATTTCCCACTCTCTTCCTTAGATTTACTTCATCTGGAAAACTTCCCCTGACCTAAAAGGACTAGATAAGGCCTTATAATGCCTACTTCCAATACACCTTGAGTGTTTCCTTGACTTTAACATTTAATTGTAATTAACCATTTTTTCCTTCTCTCTTAATCAGTACTTTTGGATTCTAGTAGAATATCCTAGTGATATTCTACTCTCTAAAACCCAAGGCCTAGCACTTGACTGAAAGACATATAGTGAGTGTGCTGGGAAAAGAACGAATTCTTCAAAAACCAGATCTCAAGCTCTTCCCTCATTTTCTCATATAAAGTTCTGCATAATATCATGTGGGCCCTCCCTGCGTCTCATCCAAGCCCATTCGCCAGTTTCTGAGCTGACGTTCTCTCTTCATGGCGGCAATGGGAAAACGGGGAGTTGAGAAGGAAGGGAGCAAGATGAGGGAGAGCGTGAGAGAGACAAGTGGTCAGGGAAGACAGAACACATCAGGGCCAAAAACTGCATTTTAAAGGTGAGAAAACTGAGTCTCTGGGATAAATATGACTTACCTGAGGTACTGTTTGCTTTCCTCTAGCCTTGCGCCTTTCCTCTCTGGGATGAATTTTGCTGCATGTGTGTCTTTAACAAACAGACACAAAGAAAACTCCCTACTTGTCAAACATGACAGCTTCATCAACAGGATGAAGGGGTCCTTGGTTGAAATTCAAAAAAAAAAATCCTGATTTAAAAACTCAACCTCTCACTTGGAACAATGACTCATGTTAATTTTGCGGACGACATGCTTTCCTCTGGTATTTCTCATCCGATCTGTTCTCTGTTCTCCGAGATTGCACAAGGGTAATGATGAATTCCGTAACTGCATCCCAATTTCCTGAGGCCCAAAATAATCACTGTTCTGTTTTCAGTGGGAGGTGGAGACATATACTAGGAGTTTTACATTCTTTGAACATTTACTTTAAAAACAGGAGACAACCATGGCAGGTGAGGCTTGCACATGATGTTTCTAATCAGATGTCCATCCAGAAAGCAATTAACTTTAGGCAAGTATCTTCTCTGCAAGGCCCACAGGGTTTTCTCCAGGGCTTGTTCACTCCCAGCTTTCTCTGAACAGGCACTGCCTTAGCCTCCTGCTATGGTCCAGAGCCCAAAAGAAGTATGAGCAGCATGCCCTGTGGATAAGGATGTGATCAGTTTGGTGACTCAGAGCAGTGCAGCAAGAAGGTTTTCTTCTGCCCGTCCTCACCTCACCTCAATCTCAGTACCCTCAGAATCATTCCTCTCCTCTTTCAGAAGTTGCTTAGGACCATGCCAGGTTCTTCAGTTTCATCTGGTCCACTGCCTTGGCTTTTTTTTTTTTAATCACTCTTATTAGGAAATCCAAGGAGGAAAAATAAAAAATTTGTGTTTAAAAGTCAGATCGACATGAGTTCAAACCCTGGATCGACCACTTCCTAGCTGAGTAGCTGTTTCTGAGTCTCAGTTTCTCACCTGTGACTACATTGTTACAGGATTGTTGAGATGATTCACTGAAAATGCCCCAAGAAAAACACTCAGTTTGGTGGCCCTTCCTAGACATTTCTTAGCTGAGTATTGATATTCAGTTTTATCTCTAACCTGTCTCTTTTTAGTAAAACAAAGTTGAGATAGAGTTTGGCCAGTGAATTAGTTTTCCGAGGTTGTATCAACGTCCTACAAGATGGGTATTTTAAAAACAACGTCATTGTCTCACATAGTTCTGGAGACCAGAAGTCCTAAACCAAGGTGATGTCAGGGCCATGCTCACCTCTGAAACCTGGTGGGGAATCTTGCCTTGTCTCGTCCTGTTTTCTGGTAGTTTGTCAGCCATCTTTGCTATTCCTTGGTTGGCAGCTACATTATCACATCATCTGCTTTTGTCATCCCATGAAGTCCTCTCTGTGTCTATCTTCACATGATAGTCTTCCTATAAGGACCTTAGTCACAGTGCATTAGGGGTCTATGCTATAGGGATCTGACTTCATCTTAACTAATTACATCTGCAACAATCCTGTTTCTGAATAAGGTTACATTCCAAGATACTATAATTTGGACTGCTATTTTGATTAGATTAGATTCACTTGAAAAATCTAATCTTAGAATTACGGTCTTAGAGATAAAAGGAAATATGTTATTTCTTTCACATTTTTCTCTTTATTCCCCATTTTCCCATCTTCTCTCTTTACTGTAAGCCTACCAGCCACCATTCTTGCCATCTCTAATCCATTGTTCGCCTAGGAACTGGGTTCTCTTTCGATCACCCTCCCCTTTCTTAAACAATCATGTGCCCATATAAGTCATCTTGTTTTTATATAGGACAAAGGTCACATTCCTCAACTTAGCACAAATTGCCTTTCAGTGTCTGACTCCCACCTCCCTTGGGGTTGCTAACTCTCTCAGTTTGTTCTAAGTAGCCCGAGGTTCAGCCTTGAGATTTTTGCATCCTAAGAACCCCTTAGTCCTGCACATCTCCTGATGGCTTTTGACCAAGAGTGTCAAACTCATTTTCACCAGGGACCACATCAGCCTCGCCATTGCCTTCAAAGGGCCGAAATAATTTTAGGACTGTATAAATGTAACTACTCCTTAACAGTTAAGCAGTTGAAATTGTAACTCCTTAGAAGGAAGGCAACTGTGAAGCTGATGTGGCCCGTGGTGAAATGAGTTTGACACCCCCGCTTTAGATACTCTCTAGCAGTTACAGATTTAATTCTGCCTTGGTAATTGTGTATTATTACTTTGGCATTACCTGTTTACTTGTGAGGCTCTACTATTGCTAAATGATATGCCTCTTAAGGATTTTAGATCCGGATAAGTCTGGGTTTGAACTTCAACTCTGCTGACCTTTGTCATTGCATATCTTATTAAGTATCCATTTCTTCAAAATCAAAAGGGCCCACAATGATAGGTTCTCCAGCTGCAGCGAAGGTAAATTAGATAGAATGAGGGAAGCACCTGAAGAGTGGCTGATATATACGAGATGGTGCATAAATGGTACATGGTACTTCACTGGTAGGTATGTCTGTATACTCTCAAGTACCTGTGTTCAATAATTGCTTTTGAAGGAAAGCTCAAGGCTAAAAAACTTGAATCTCTTGACCCATGACCTTTCTGTCTTGTCATTTTCTCTCTCCAACTTAAAAATGAATCTGTTCTTTCAGAGGTTAGCCTTACTAAGAACTTGGCTCAAAGCCCTGTTTTTCTCAAGTAATGTGGAATACGACAGATGTATTTCTCACGGACCTTTTACTACTGGGATTTTCCATGCATCAATAATTTTTTACCCTCCAGTGATTTTGAGCATGTTGGATTCAGTAACTGGTCCTTGAAGGGAAAACAAAAAAACTGAAGAAACCTGGAAGCTTTGCTTGTGCTCCAATTCCTATGAATTCAAAGCATAAACTCACTTAACATTAGTGTGCTATCATCAACTGAATGGAGGGTCATTTAAAGCCTTTTCCTCCATATCAGCCCTCTAAAAGAATCAGTAGTGTTTTATTTAACCTGATTGCACTTGAGTTATGTACATGAGGAAGCTGAGAATGAGTGAGGGGGTGCCCCACCCCGGAGAGGAGCAGGGAAAGTCCTAATTGTGGTCAAGAGGATATCATGGGTTCTTGGTTCTCTCTAAGATCTTTATTGTGGAGGCCACTGGTTCTTTTTATCCAGCGGATATTTGACGTCATGATGAGATTAATAATTCACAGGTCTGGGCAGTACTTTTCCACTGAGGACTATGTGCAGAGCAGAGCAGAAGTGCTGGTGAAACCCAGAGGGCTCCTGACAAGGTCGGATTCTTTATGCTTCAGCAAGTGTTCCAAGTCCCCAGTAACCCCTTCCTTGCTGTGACTGACACACAGATAAGCAAGGATTCTGCAGGAGTTTTAGCTTTCTGGACTTAAAATGAGTTCCATCAAACAGATCTTTTTAAGAGATTCCATGTCAACAACAACACTGGCAGAATGTAAATAAATTTTTTGTTATCAGTTCCAAACAGTAATTCAAAAGATGTTATAAAATTATACATGACGAACTGTTATGGGTGATGAGAGAATTAGTAGTAGCCATGGGAAGAGGAGGCATGATTATTATCATGACTACTGCGGGTGCTTATTTTGTTATTCTTATGGATAACTTTTAAGTTCCAGAAACTCTGCAGTGCATACATGTTCTAATTCTGTGAAATAGATAACCTTACCCTCATCTTGTAAAGAATGAAACTGAAGCTCAGAAAATTAAGCAAGCTTTTCCAAGGCCATCAAGATGGTCAAAAGTAGAGCCAGTGTTTGACCCTGGAGTGGTTGTCTCTAGACATTGCCTTTTACATGTGCTATAACACCTTCCCGTAATAATTAATAGTTAATGACCATGGGAGGACTCAGCATTTTGCAGGGACTTAAGACTTTTGAAGACCATTTATATCTCCTTTCTCACTTTTCATAGCAGCCCTGTGCAAGGACAGGTTGGGGGTTACTATCTCCACTTGGCAAATGCAGAGCTTAGACTGGAGCAAAGTAATATGATTCCCAAGGTCACCAGCCAACTGGTTAGTGACAGAGATGCACCAAGAACTTAGGACTTCTGGTTCCACAACTGGAGCTTTGTGACCCTTGCTTTAGAGGATTAAAAGGGTCACAGCAATAGTAACTGCCATTTTTATTTCAACTTCAGCCAAAGGAAATAAGCCTGGAAACTAGTCAAACCTTGATATTCTCCCTTTGCTGATCTCTCCTGTCAAACCTACATCTTCCTGGCAGCAAGGTTCTCACTGACCAGACTTCCAATGGCAGTGATGAGAGATGCCCTCTTCTCTTATTGTCCATTTTAAAACTCTGGCTGTCCAACCTTCTGGTGATTCTAGAATCTTTCCAATAACTTTTCAGTAAATTTATTTTCCACTTTAATGGATCAGAGTCAGGCTCTTTTCCTTGCAGCTGAGAACCCTGATGGATACCATATTTCCCTAGTGGGTGTGCAGAGCAGATACACTGTGCGGCTACAGAGCCTGTCTTCAAGTCACCTCGTTCTGCCCATCCCCCTTTATCAGTCCATAGGTTGCCAATGTATTGTCACAAGCCTATTTTCTTGATATAGTCTCTCCCATACGTCAGCAGGGCAACTGCTTGTCTAGCTGCCTACTGAGCAGCTCAGCACCAAGGAATAGACAAGAGTCACACACAGTAACCATGCTATTCACTCAACTTTTATTGAATGCAGGATCATTCAAAGTAGGACATGAACATACATTAATATCCTACTCACTCTAACAATCTAAGAGAAATATAACACACATACAGCAATCAATGGGGGATAATGAAGCTGAGTCCCAGAGTCTCAGTCTGCATGTCCGGGAGATGGCATGGTGAGCAAGGGAGTCTTCAGGGTCTTATAAAGAAGACTCTCTGGAGCCAGGTGGGCAGCAGGGCAGACAAAGTCCAGCAGGGCAGAGCCTCCGATGGCTAATGCCAAGGGAGATCAGCATGTCATGGAGCAACACTCTGGTATGTGGAGCTCAGCTGTCTCAGCAGTGGCCTGGAACCTGCCTCAATTATACCCTTGAGAGTGGTGCTCTCCACCCTTCTGGGTCTCTTGATAAGTGTTTTGGCACCCCAATACCATGTGGGGAATTTCCTCAGGAGCCTATCTTTGGGTGGTCCTGATCTGATCACGTGTGCAGATATATTGGGTGTATCTCCTTGTCAGATGTGTCTAGTGTGACTTAGGTAGTTTTTCTCTTGAACCAAAGTGTTGTGGCTGACTGGCAGCCGTCTCAGTTGACATGAGTGACTCCACTTTGTTTTATACACTTTATGCTATCTTGACCAGACCAATGCCATTTTATTGATCCTGCTCTCCACAAGTTTCACCTGTCATTTTTATACTTTTGCTAAACCAGTATCTTAGCGATGCTTTATTTAACTATTTTATGCCAGTCGTAAACATGGTTTTTGAACCTCCCTAGAAGGCTGGTTGTAGATTCACCCCAGGGAGTAGAGGTGAGCGTGATGAACATGAAGCAGGAAGATGGCAAGTGTTGGGGGAGCTTTGGCTCACCTGCAGTTCCTAGGTCAATTCACTTAATTTCTTTCTTTCTTTTTTTTTTTCTTTTTTTCTCCACCTTCTATCCTCTTCTTTGTTTTTAATTTTCTATTCACACTCTTTTGTCCTTTCTCCAAGAAAAAGACAAATGAGGGTTGTTTGGTTCTCCTGGAGTCTAAACATCAATTTGACCTCCTTTTGCCCTGAACTTATTTCCTCATGCTAACACATATATCCTCTCATTTAATCTCCTCAAGCCTTTTGGAAGGAGGCATTAGGATATCCCGATGACAAGGGAGAGGGGTGAGAAAGAGGTTTGGAGCTTGATGGGACTTGCTCATGGCAGAGTAACTCCTAAGCATCCCTCTTTTCTTTCCCATGAGGTTGCAAGCATCAACTCAGCACAACTCATATGTGAGAACAATAGACTAGGAAAGGGAAAGCTTTGGGGAGTGCCTAGTTCTGCCACTTACCAACTGTGTGTCCTGAGCAAGTTATCCAAACTCTAAACCTCAGACATCCCCTCATGAGTGCTAGAGCATGCAGTCTGGACAATCAATGGGAGGAAACTAGAATAGGAGCTCTTTCCTTGAAATGCATCTTTCGCTATCATTCAGTTTGCTCCCCCACAGCATACCTCCTGAGCTGTCTTTGGGAGGCATGACATGCAGCTCCCTGTCCCAGCATGGAGACACCTGGGTCCTAGTGGATTTGTGCCACCAGCCAGAAGGCCTCTTCATGTTAGGAGGGCATGCCATTAGAGAACCTAGTTCTCTTTTTATGAAAGCTCACGTTACCCACTGCTGTTTCTGACTGACCACACCTCCTCAAACAAGAAGTTGGAGGACTCATAACAAAACTGGGTGGCAGTTAGAGGACATTACATTTGTAATAGTGATCTTCAATTTTGCCTATAACCTCTGAGGTCTGCATAGTCATGGGGCACACCGCTGCCACAGGATAATCACTCACACTGTAGGGCTTTCAGGTAGATCACATGAACTCTGTGGTGTCAGATGCAGTTGGGGTCATTGATGGGTTCTGCTACTTACTCACTGGTGTTCTTGGACAGCTTACTTAACCGTTTTATACTTCAGTTTCTTCTTACAAATTGAGGATAATAGTTCTAGAACCTTTACCTTGGGGTGGCTGTGATGGATAAAAGAGTGGATCCCTGCGAAACAGTTAGCCCTGTGGCCCAACACAGAGTGAACATTCAATAAATATTCACTGTTATCATGTTTAGTGCCTAGGACACAGTAGTTGGTAGTGAATAGCAATACCGTTTCCCACTGTGTGGTGTTGAGTCTGTCATTGATGAGGGGGGTATAACACATGGGTAAGACACTCTGGCTGTTTGTTCTTTCAGAGTCAAATTGGCAAATCCACTGGCCTGAATCAAGTTTATGTATTAAGGGGCTCAATTGGAGGGAATAAGAGTTTTTTTATATGCTATTTTTGCTAAAAAAGAAATACAAAGTAACCATTGGGTTTTCGACCTAGTAAATACTAAGATATAGAGAGTTTTTTGTTCTCTCATTTTTAAATTGAGTTGTCATGTACTGTAGATGTTGAGAGAGTGAGGAGAAAGCACAGGAGAAGGTAAGGTGTCCGAGAGGTGGTTTACAGTGTATCCAGAGGTGAGTTTTACTGTTGGTTTTAAAACTTACCAGCTCCCTGTGGGGCAGCTGTGTCTCCCTGGTTCGACTGCAAGTTTTATAAAGGTTCCAGTGACTGTGACTGGACTTGGTTTGTCTGTGCACATAGGCACCATAGAAAGAGTCCCTTTATGCTAGCCATACTGTGCGATTAGCTGTCCTTCCCAGTTCATGCCTTTGAACCTTTGTACACGTTGTCTTCTCTCCCAGGAACCCAGTCCCCGCCCTTGTCTGGCTTTATAACTCATTTCTCAAGTCCAAGCTAAATGTCACCACCTCTGGAAAGGAGCTGCTGTGCCCACAGGAGGCTTGTTACGGTTGTCTTCTGGATCCTTTTGGGATTCCTTGAAAGGAGAGTAACTACTTACTCAAACATCATCTGGAGAACAGCAGGTGTTCAGATAATTCTGACACAGCACCAACAACAGCATTAATCCTACCTAGCAGACTAAAGGTCTCTTGATTGTTTGAAGCTATTCATGTGTCCAAATCATCTTAATCCTGTCTCTAAAGATATGGGACTGCTGGTATTTTGGATGTCTTCTTATAAGAAAGAGTCGTGTCTGGCTTTCCAGACAGAGGACTCAGGATTTGGATCTTGGTTTCTGCTACTTATTAGCTGTGTGAAAACTGAATCTCAGTTTTGTCATTTTCTAAAATGACTCTACTGCTAGCTACCTTGACTCATGATTGACTCTGACAACATAGGTCAATATGAAGCATGTCCCTAGGATCCAGAAGACACTCAATGAACAGTAGTTACCCAAGGTTGTTTGTACTTATATGACATTCTGGGGCTCCTTTCTAAGAAACATCAGGCCACCTCCCATTATGTGCAAATGAGACCTCTTTATAGAAAATGGCCCTAAAAGTGGCTCACCATAGAAACAGCTCATCTGCATGTGCTGCTCCATCTTTCTGGAATTAATAACCATGAGAATTGCCAACCGTGAGAATTACATTCCTGGAAAATGCTACCCTTGGTAAAGATTGTTGCAAGTGAAATCAAAGTCTAGCAAAAAAATATGAGTTTAAGGGGTAAGCAATAAAAGTGATATGACACATACTTTAAAAGCAACTCAATGTTATAGAAGGTCTCTAACTGCAAAACACAGCTGGTTTGTCAAGATTAATTTTTTGCTATTTTCTCTGCAGACACTGCTGTTCTCATAATCATATGGATGAGGTTTAGAAAGGCAAAGTGTAAGGCCCATTACTAGCTTTATGTTCCTTCTGGACATCTATAGATAGCAATTTGGGTGAACAATTTAAAGAACTCTTATTGTTATTTTTGTTATAAGCTCTCCAAGAAATCTACATTAGGTTTGGTTGTTATTTTGTTAGTAGCATGACCATCTCATGCTTTTGGAAGACACATGTAAGGTACAAGAGCAGAATGGAAATCAAAGTAGCATGTTCTTTTATATATATTTTTTATTTTGAACTAATTTTAGACCTAAAGAAAAGTTGCAAAACCAATATGAAGTTTCCCCCATAGAATATGGCCTACCCGCTTCCTCCAAAGCTAGCAGTAATAACATCTTACATAACTATAGTCCAATGATCAAAACCAAGGATTAACATTGATACTATATTATAAAGGCAATGACAAACTTATTTCAAAATTCACTAATTTTTCCAATAACATTTTTCTCCTTTAAGATTTCATTTAAGTTCCTACATTGCATGTAGCTGTTCTATCTCCTTAGTGCCGCTAGTCTGTAAGAGTTCCTCAGTCTGTCCGTACCTTTCATGACCTTGGCATTTCTAAACAGTACTGGTCAATTAGTTTGTAGAATGCGTCTCCATCTGGATTTGTGTAACACATTCTTAATATTTGAGCTGTCGTGTATTTCTGCTGAGAATGCCACAAAAACGCTGTGGTGTCCTCTCTATGTCATGTCAGGGGTTCAGGATGGCTGTATATCTGTCACTGGTAGTGCTCACCTCAAGCACTTGGTTAAGTCAGCATCCGTCAAGTTTTTTCATTGTAAAATTATCTTTTTTTGTTGTTGTTGGCAAATGTCTTGGGTGAGATATTTTGACGTCATGCAAATTCTGTTTCTTCTCAAATTCTCACCCTCTAACTTGGGGATCTTCTCTGCAATATATTTTATTGTGGTGTTTACCTACTAGTGATTCTTGTTTTTGTCTACATTTATTATTTGGAATTCTACTGTGAGGAAGAGCTATATCTATCTATTATCTATCTATCTATCTATCTATCTATCTATCTATCTATCTATCTATCTATCTTTGAGTCCATTATGTCAGTAGAACAAATGGATATTTGTGAAGCTCTAGGGGTAAAATTTAACACTACTATTATTTATCTTGGAAAAGCAGCACTGTTTTTACACTTGCCCTGGCAGCATTGGAAAGAACATGGGACAAGATGATTAAAGGTTCAGGGTAAGCTCAAGGCCTAACCTAAGCCTTGTGCTTCATTACGCACTAAAATATTTATACCAGCATATTCCAGTCTGCTTGTAGACACTGAGATAGAGCACGGAAAATAAGAGCATATGAGAGAGAGAGAGAGAGAGAGAGAGAGAGAGAGAGAGAGAGAGAGAGAGAGAGAGAGACTCACTGACACTACACGGGACCAGGAGAGAGTGAGAATGAGCTCAGCCCTCTGTCCAGCGTCTTGCTGAGTAGGAGGCATCAGAGACCCTGTATGTTACCTTGGAGTAGGTGGAACAAGGAATTGTTTATTTAGCCTCAAAAAGACTGCATAGACCTTCAGCAAAATTAGTAATATATGAAAATGAGCAAGAATTGAATTTTCTCTTATGATGAAACTTATCTATCATCAAATAGACCTCTTGTAGGTTTTGTCCTCTTTCAAAATATATGGAACATAGAGCTGGCCAGCAACATCGACTGAATCACTTTGTGAGCCTACAGAGAAGAGAGGGATTAAAGAAAATAGAAGACATGTAATGCTTAGTAAAGGTATATATCACGTGGAGTAATCAGAAGAGGAAAAAATACACAATCCAAAATGCTGGGTTAGTGACCAGAAATTCAAATTCTAATCTTGACTGTCCTTGGGGTATAGTTTCTTCATCTGAAAAATAACATTAGTATTTTGATGGTCTCTGAAATCCCTCTCTTTCATCTCTCCCATCTTACTCTATTCTAAGTGTTTGTTTAATGTTGGTAAACTGGGTGGGTTGTTTTAATTCATAAAGAATTCCTAGAGAGTTTAAGGTATTCTAGCCCCAGAGTCTATGAACTGAAATGTGCCCCAAAGAGGACCGAGGCAAGCTGGTGACATTTATCATGCTTAGCAGGGCTCTGGGGATTCCTGAAGACAAATGCATGAAGCCGTTCTGTGCTTGATGTTCCACTGTCACTGTTTGCACTCAGTTGCTGTTGGGCACATATGCTACAGAGTTTGGTTTCAAACCAAGCATATGGTAGCTTTGGAATAAAGTTTGAATTCTTGTTAAGATCCTTGGCTCATGTGTCTACCCAGTTTTAGCAAATGACAGAAGAGAGAGTAGAACACGAAGACTGTTCTAGTTAGGGGCATTATATAAGTGAAGTCTGCTTTTCTCCACCTGCTGAGGGGGCTGACATTTAGCTTCCATCATGTTATTAATAACATAAAGCTTGCGTCTTGTTATTCCCTTTTCTTTGGATATGTCTGGTTTTGCATCTTTCTTTGTGTCTTTCTTTCTTTCCTTGGGTCTTCCTTCCTTCTTTCCAGCCTTCTTTTTATTTTGCTAATGAGTTCCTTGGGGCTAATCCGTGACCAAAAGGTAGAGAATTTTCTATGAGGGAAGTTTCTATTTACTGGAAAGCCTTAAAAAAAAAAAGACAGAGAGAGAGGCCATAGGCAGTGTGGTTCTCTCTGCAGCAGGGCAGGCAGAGCCTGCTCTTGGCTGAGACAGCTCCTCCTGGGACACCCTGTCCAGGTAAATGAGAGAAAATTCTTTCTACTCAGCAGAGCCCAAGTCCTCTGAGCATTGCATTTGTGAAGTCTTCCATTTAGAAATTGGAGTCAGAAGAGACTGCAGTTTTTTTATTTTTGTTTATTTAATTTTATTTTTTAAAGTTTGATTTTTCTTTTTTATTTATTAAATGTATTGAGGTGATACTGGTTAATAAAATTATATAGGTTTCAGGTGTGCAGTTCTATAACACATCGTCTGTATATTATATTGTGTGCTCACCACCCCAGGTCAAGTCTCCTACCTTCACCATTCATCCCCCTTTACTTTCTTCTGTCTCTTTCCATACCCTGTTCCCTCTGGTAATCACTATACACTTGTCTGTGTCTATGGGGTATTTTTTTGTTTGTTTGTTT